>JANTPZ010084770.1:0-22532 GCA_025593235.1 Vachellia pachyceras
TTGACTGCATATCAGGCTACCATGCAAGGTTTGCAAGGTCCTCAACCTTGGAGATTGCTTCTTTTATTGAAAGGACAGTGTATATTGTACAGAAGATACGGAGATGTATTGGAGCCATTCAAATATGCTGGCTATCCCATGTTGCTAAATGCAGTTACTGTGGACAATGATGATAACAACTTTCTTTCTTCAGAAAGAGCTCCTCTCCTTGTTGCAGCATCAGAGCTTGTTTGGCTGACGTAAAATCCTGTTGTCTTGTTAGATTCTTAATTATGCTTGCAAGTTTTATTACACATTCTGGTAACTTCATTTAATCTTCATGCGGTTAGGTGTGCATCTTCTTCATTGAATGGTGAAGAGCTAGTGAGGGATGGAGGAGTACAACTTCTTGCAACCCTCCTTTCCCGTTGCATGTGTGTCGTTCAGCCCACTACTCCGGGAAATGAACCATCAGCCATCATAGTTACAAATATCATGCGAACCTTTTCAGTTCTGAGTCAATTTGAGGCTGCCAGAGCTGAGATACTTGAGTTTTCTGGACTAG
Source organism: Vachellia pachyceras (assembly GCA_025593235.1). Classification (NCBI taxonomy): domain Eukaryota; kingdom Viridiplantae; phylum Streptophyta; class Magnoliopsida; order Fabales; family Fabaceae; genus Vachellia; species Vachellia pachyceras. Next base: position 545 of record JANTPZ010084770.1, read on the forward strand.
TTGAGGACCTTGTGCACTGTACTGAACTTGAGTTTGTGCCTGCAGCTGTTGATGCTGCTTTACAAACTATTGCCAATGTTTCTGTTTCCTCGGAGTTGCAGAATGCTTTACTGAAGGCTGGTGCATTATGGTATGTCTGGCTTCTTAATTGTGTTTTTTAGCATTACGGAATTGCAATGGTCTACTGATCCCTTAACAATGGATTTTTTTTTTTGTTGGACCTTCATCCTAACAAGTCAAAAATAAAAAAATAATGAATACTTGACTCATAGATCTCCTTGTCTATGCATTTAGATGTATCATAACTTCAATTTCTGGGGCATAAGTTCTTTATGGATAAAGTTGAATTATATTAGTGTCATTTTTGCTTCTAGTTTTGTTGCTGTTGAGGAAGAAACTACAGATTTAATATTAGTGTCATGCTTGGATCATTCAAGGTTAGTGTAAATGCAGTTTTTTGTTCACTGCGTTTTCTTACACTTGCACTGTATGAAATAGTTGCATGAGAACTTTCTGACATGTTATTCAGCGATTTAATTTTATACCAGTAGCTTATTTAGATGGACCCCTTTTAGCATTGAGAAAGCACGAGTCTTATTCTTCCCTTGTGCTTGTCTGTAGAGTAGTAATTTGTTCATTTATTGTTAACTAAATTGATATAGTCCTTATGGAAATACTGTTATATTCTAGTTGTGATTTGTCAATTGGTTCTTTCTAAAATTATATGCATATGATTTTGTCATCCTCATCAAGACGCTATCAACATTCTGGTTATGTTAGATCATAGACTACTAGACTTAAACTTTGCGTGTCAAACTGTACTTAGTTACCGTCTGGAATTTTTTATCTTCTTTAGTTCTATCCTGCAAATATTCAGACTTATCCATTAAGTATGGTTCATGATAGGTACCTTCTGCCTTTGCTGCTTCAGTATGACTCCACTGCTGAAGAATCTGATACTACAGAGTCACATGGTGTTGGTGCTAGTGTTCAAATTGCCAAAAACATGCATGCTATACGAGCATCCCTGGCTTTGTCTAGGATCAGTGGCTTATGTGCTGACGAGAACTCTACGCCTAATAATAATGCTTCAGCTGATGCTCTCAGAGCTTTGCTAACTCCTAAGCTTTGCAGCATGTTAAAAGATCCAATGCCTAAAGACCTACTTTCCAAATTAAATGCAAACCTGGAGACTCCTGAGGTAAATGCACACCCGTGGGGGGGGGGGGGAATGGAGCCCAAACTTTCTTTGAGACTTCCTGACTTGGTCAAAAAATATATTGCTTTGCATTTCTTTTTTGATCACATTTTACTCTAGCAATTTTATCTTGAAGTGACTTTTAATGGCCAACAGGTCTAGTCTGTTTAACAAGTAAAAATATGATTAAATGTTATTGGCAGCCTCTCAATTAATCTCGTCTGTTTAAAAACGTAAGAACTAAGACACAAGAAGATAAAAGTGGAGTTGCTACGTTCTGGGCTCTGACCGCTGATAATGCTGTAGGATGAACTGTTCTTAAACAAGGATGAACATAACCATGTCACAGTGACATGAACAGTAACTTTTTATATATCTGATTGTGAATCTTTTTATCCATAATATATGTGAAGTTTGATATCATTCTACCCAACTCCGAAAAAAATTTATCACCTAGCCCATTCATGCGCTGAGGCATAAACTTGGTGCTTTCTTATATTGGGGAACCTTTTGAAACACCATCTTTGACCTTAAAGATGCAGTGGGGCTCAATAATGTAGGTTAAACTCATGCTATTGTATCTGATATCTATCCATGTAAATCAAAAGATTGGTGTAGAGATACCCTACTAAATAAGTCAATACTATATTTGTAGTTTCTTTGAACAAGTTTCAAATTTTAGTTTAGGCAGTCTCTTTCCTGTGTTTCATGTGTAATTATTTATGCGTATGTGCTAAAGGTTCTATTTTAGTTTGACACCATCTTTGAAACTATATGCTATAGATTATCTGGAACTCTTCAACAAGGGCGGAGCTGCTGGCTTTTGTGGATGAGCAGCGTGCATCTCAAGGCTCTGATGGTTCATATGACATAAATGATTCTTATGACTTTGTCTATAAAGCTTTATCAAGAGAACTATTCATTGGCAATGTTTACTTAAGAGTCTACAATGATCAGCCAGACTTTGAAATTAGTGAATCAGAAGCTTTTTGTGTTGCTCTAATTGATTTTATATCATATCTTGTGCGCAATCAAAATATGGGAGATGCTGATGTTCATAACACATTTGATTCCACCACTTCAGTCGTTCAAACATCTGAGTGTCAGACTGAGATTAATGATGATGGATCTGCTAATGAGCAGTGTGTCCCGGATGATTCCACAACAGTATCTGATGGACAAGTGGCAGAAAAAGAAGAAATTGAGTTGGTTAAGAACCTCCGTGCTGCATTAACCTCCCTTCAGGTTATATTGCTTTATTGCCTTTGAATGTTGCGATTTATTGCATTAAGCTCGTGTGTCTAAACTTTTTTTTTTTAATTATTTTCTGCAGAACCTACTCACTAACAAACCAAGTTTGGCATCGATATTTTCTAACAAAGACAAGTTAATGCCTCTCTTTGAGTGCTTTTCTCTGACTGAAGCATCAGATAGTGGCATTCCTCAACTTTGCCTGGGTGTGTTGTCACTCTTAACAGCCCATGCTTCCTGCTTGGAAGCCATGGTAGCTGATGGATCCAGTCTTCTCCTTTTATTACAGATGCTTCACTCCTCTCCAAGTTGTCGTGAAGGTGCTCTCCATGTTCTATATGCATTGGCTAGCACTCCAGAACTTGCCTGGGCAGCTGCCAAGCATGGTGGAGTTGTCTACATTCTTGAACTGCTCTTGCCTTTGAAGGGTAGAAAAACTTATTTTGGTTTGTCTATCTTCGCCATTTTCTAAATTGCACTATGAATATTGATAATGGAAATATTCCATGCAGATGAAATTCCACTCCAGCAAAGAGCGATGGCAGCTTCCTTGTTGGGCAAGCTTGTTAGCCAACCAATGCATGGTCCAAGAGTTGCTATAACACTAGCAAGGTTTCTTCCAGATGGTCTGGTTTCAGTAGTTAGAGATGGACCTGGTGAGGCTGTTGTAATTGCCCTTGAGCAGACTACAGAGACACCAGAACTTGTATGGACACCGGCAATGGCAACCTCCTTATCTGCACAAATTTCAACTTTGGCATCAGAACTATTCCGTGAGCAGATAAAAGGACGGGTTGTCGATTGGGATGTGCCTGAACAGGCTTCTGGACAACAGGAAATGAGGGATGAGCCACAGGTATCACATATTTGATGTGCAGTTTAGACATGCATATTTTCTATCATCTTATGGATTGAAACTATGTGTTTATGCAGGTTGGTGGCATCTATGTTCGGCTGTTTTTGAAAGATCCTAAATTTCCTCTGAGAAATCCTAAAAGGTTCTTGGAAGGACTACTTGATCAGTATTTATCATCCATTGCTGCCACACATTATGAGACGCATGCTGTTGATCCAGAGTTGCCTTTGCTTCTCTCTGCTGCATTGGTTTCATTATTGCGGGTGCATCCTGCCCTAGCAGATCATGTGGGATATCTTGGGTATGTACCCAAACTTGTTGCTGCTGTTGCCTATGAGGCTAGGCGAGAAACAATGGCATCATCAGGTGAGGTAAATAATGAGAATCATGCAGACAAAATGGATGATGCAGACAATGAGTCCAGAGAGCAAACACAAACACCTCAAGAACGTGTGCGTCTCAGTTGTTTGCGTGTCCTGCATCAACTTGCAGCTAGTACCACATGTGCTGAAGCCATGGCTGCAACCAGTGTAGGAACACCTCAGGTATCTGACAATTTATTTTATGGTTGAAGTTGCATTTCCTAATGCCGGTTTTCCTTCTTTCCACACCATGATAACATCCTTTTGAGAGAATAGTCCTAAATCCTAATAGTCTGCTGATGACACACCACATAATTATTATGTGTATGAATTCTTCTGTTCCACTCTCAATGTTTTTGCTGAAGATAAAGATTAATTTAAACGTGAGAGGAACATTTATTCTTGAAATGTCCTTGTATCCCTATATCCCACTGGTTCTGCTGATCAACCTCTAAGTGCCCGTGGTTTTCTGCTACTTGTGGCCTATTGAAAACAGTCTTTTAGCTGATAATCTTATTTTCAAACTTCTAAGCCGTCAAGTATTGTCAAATACCATTTTTTTCTACTAGCACCTATCTTCATATATCTTTTTTAGCTTCAACTAGATTAAACCCAGATCTACTATGCCTTGAGAAATTCAATTTAAACTGATCAGAGGCTTTGCGGCCATGCAATGAGTACCATGTCTTCCCAAAGGGTTAAACTGATGGTCAGGCTCCTATTATGACTACACATTTATTGGGGATTAGAGGCTTTAGAATTTAAATTCAGCATAGGAGGCACCCCCACTCAATTGAAATGACTTTGGCTTTCATGGATTATTACGGAGGGCAAAGGGAAGCGAGAATTAAGTTGTGCTGCTAGAAATTTGTAAATTTAATGGGCTCCAAGGCTCTGAATATGGTGATTCATTTATGTTATTACTTATTACTGTGGCACTTTTGTCATCTATATGTCACTTGTGCATATCAAGTTGTAACTCCAGACAAATTTGTACTGATATATATATTAAATTTATTTGTCATTTTCCAGGTAGTTCCTCTGCTAATGAAGGCTATAGGATGGCAAGGTGGAAGCATTTTAGCTCTTGAGACTCTAAAACGTGTTGTGGTTGCTGGAAACCGAGCCAGGGATGCTCTTGTTGCACAAGGGCTCAAGTGAGTTATTTATAGTAAAAGCATAAACATGTATTTTTTTCTATTTGGTAATAGTAACTACGCTCCATAGTATAAATTCAGGGTAAAATTTAGGCTTGCTTATGACAACCGTCAAAAGATGCAAGTGGGTGTTATCTAGCGTGCATTGCCTGCATGTCTTGTTTGGTTATTTTATAGAAATTCCTTAAATGTATATGACAGCAATGAAAATGGTTTGAATGCAAGTTGAAATTAATTGGCAAGTACAAGCATTTGACATGGCACAAATGTTGGAAGAGTGGAACATGTTTGCCATATGGACTTAGTGTGCAAATGTAGTTTTTATTTATTTTTGTTTTGCTGCTTAATCAATCTAGATTATTTGAAACCTAATTACTTTGGTCCATCTCTACAAAAGAATGTCCTGAAACTGAAATTAGACAATGCACCTACTAAGGAGGCCGTTATTTGGTGGGGAACCCCACAAAAGTAGGGAGAATTGGGGATAAGTTCCCTATTGAAAAATTAATTGTAGAATGTGACATTCCACAAAATGTAACTGAGCTTCCACATGGCAAATCCCATTCTCTAATCAATTCCCCAAACGGGGGATTTATCCCCAACTTCCCTTAAAAGTATGTGTGCTGCCTCTATAATTTGTAGTTTCTCTGCTTTGTAAGATTAAGTTGCTCATGGTCATATAATATTCTTTATATTGGTTATTTTTGAGGTGCATACTAAAACATTGTGTGTTTGTGCAAACTATGTAGAGTTGGTCTTGTTCAAGTACTTCTCGGTCTTCTTGATTGGAGGGCTGGTGGAAGGAATGGCCTTTGCTCTCAAATGAAGTGGAATGAATCTGAAGCATCAATAGGCAGGGTGCTTGCGATCGAGGTATGAATCTCATACTTCCGCATCCTGGATTACTTTCTCCCTCAGTAGTTTCCTATATTTTATCAAGTAAATCCAACCATCTGTCTTTTTTTTCCCCCTTCATGGTCGTATTTTCATCCATGCTGATAAGTACACTTGTATGGTGATCAGGTCTTGCATGCCTTTGCCACTGAAGGAGCTCATTGTACTAAAGTGCGAGAAATACTGAATAGCTCCGATGTGAGTCTTAGTATTTGTTACTGTTTATAATTGCTTGGATTCTTGTACTTCGATCTTTGTCGCTGCATCTTCTAAGGAGTGTTTTGTTTTAACCCACTAAACAATATTTCTCCTGCTGTGAAGGTTTGGAGTGCGTACAAAGACCAGAAGCACGACCTCTTCCTTCCTTCAAATGCTCAATCCGCAGCAGCTGGTATTGCTGGTCTGATTGAGAGTTCATCGTCATCAAGACTCACTTATGCGCTTACAGCTCCACCGCCGCCCCCTGCTTCCTCTAGGCTTCCTCCATCTGCTGCATCAGACTGGAATGGTAAGACGGGGCAGCTTTCATAGTACAGAAAACTATATTGTTTTAGCTGCATGTTTTCAAGCTTGCCCCCGGACCGGTGGCCTGTATAGTACGTTGTACAGTTATCCTGTCTCTGTGCATGCATGTGCAATTTTCTTTATAGCAAATTATTCGTTTGTATAAAGATAGGGATTTTTCGACCCCACTCCCACAAGGTCCCTCCTCCTTTTTCCCCCTTGTAAATTGAGTGGTGTATTTGCCAATGTGCTGCTAAGTAGTGAGGTGATTTTATGCATTTTGCTGTAGTTTGTATTTATACTTTCTTTTGTATCAACACATGATCATTTTTTTATTATATCAAGTTAAAAATGATACACGCAGGTGTTGTTTGTAACTAATAAATTTGGCGTGTTCCTTAAACATTAGATTCTTATATTCAGAATTTCATCCGCGGTTTAATCTTGCTCCTTCACTTGAAAAATAGCTGCCCTGACTCTGAACGTATTTCACGTAAAAGAAAATCCCTGAATGTATTAGCTAATGCCTTAGTTTCATCCGAGCTGCTAAAATTCTTAAAGAAAGGTGGAAGGAATCTTAAATAATACTCTTTAATGTAAGATCCTTTGTGCTACAAAAAAGGGCTTTACAGGTAACTGCACTTAGATTATAGATTACTAGCAAGTGAACGCTTTTGGAAGTCATGTAATGAAATGCATGATGCGTGTGAGGAAGTTGATATTATTGGCTTATGGCCTAATCGGGTTTGGTGTGTGCATGAGAATAGAGAGCGCAATTAAGGAGTGAATTAAGCGGTTGAGAATGGGAGGCACTTTGAAAGATTCTTTTGTTCTTTTTCTTGTAAAACTGTCCGCAACTTCTAATTTATCATTACACCCATATCTATTATAAGATCTTCATGGTCCTTTTTCTCTGTGCTTCTTTCATCACAATATTTACATTTGTACACAGCATTTTCAATCCAAGAAGTGGTTGCGACTCAAAGGCATGATTCATCAATGCAGTTGCGTGTCTGTGGCTATATGTGTTTTGGGACAAACACAATGGCCGGTAACCGTAACGGAGTCAACCATTAATGACGCCGGCATGGTGGTTCATCCTCAAATCCATGCCATCGTAACCACCCCAACCTTTTCCTTTTCGTTCTTTTTATGTTCTACATCATTTCTAAAATCTACTGGCTAAAATTTGTTAATCTTTCATATTGAGTGGATTAAGGTTATATATATTATTTAATTACAACAAGTATGATTGGGTTTTCCTCAAATACTCATGTGTTAAAGATAATTAAGAGAAATTTATTGGGAGGTCCCAAACAAGGAACTTATTTAATGAATGGTCTCAATTTTAAAAATATTTATCAAAAGGTCCCATTGACAAAATGATATCCTATACATTGACAATATCATACGCTGTATTGACAACACCTGATATTGTCAATGGGACCTTTTGATAAATATTTTTAAAATTTGGACCATTCATTAAATAAGTTCTTTATTTGGAACCTCCCAATAAATTTCCCTAATTAAGTTATATCTTATCCGTCTCTTTTTATAAGATACAATTAATCTAATCAAGATATTTAAGAAACTGATTAAAATTGGTTAAAGACAACAAAATTTGTAAAAGAATGTAATTTTATTAAAAAAATCCTTATTTATGGAAAGAGTGAGCGGAAAATTAGAATGAATGAGAGAGTAGATAAAGAATAATAAGTGAAAAAAAGAGAACATATAATTAATTGTGGGTAAAAATTGAAAAAAAAGGCACATGATATGTTGAGATACCTGCAAAGTCTATTTTATAAAAGGGATCAAGTCATATTTACAAAGCCTATTTTAGAATAGTGAACAGATGGAGTGTATTAGTTTATAGGTTGAGGAAAAATGATAAGTATTGTAGATAAAACAGGTAGATGTCTTTATTTAGAATCAAAACCAACTTCTAACTAATTTCTATAATTAAGGTTGGAAAAGCAGTACTCTAAAGATTAGGCTTGTTTTAAAACAATTGTTCCTTTAGTTAAGTTTTTTTAAAGAAATGGGTTAATACTGACCATTTGATGTTAGGGTAAGATCGAATCTATAAGTTTTTATATCATTAGGTTACAAGCTTTTTGGTATTTTAACTGGGTTTCTAACAAATTAATAATTGATTTTATTTTCTTAACATTTTATGGTATTTCTTAAAAAAACATGGTTGCATTTTTATTAAAGTTTGGGCTATTTATTTTATGCGTTTTCCCATTGCGATGCTTGAACAAAGTAACTTTTCGAATGTGTTTTTTTGCATTCACATCGATTTAAATGCAACATCATTCATTCCAGTAAAACCAATGCTATTTGATAAAATTTAAGATATTTATTAATTTTTTTCCAGAACCCGTATACACAACTCTGAAATGATAGTTGTTTTAGGAATAGAAGGAGTATTTGACTAAATTAAATTAAAGCAAAATTAATCAAAGTCCCCACCAATCACTATTAATTATTGAATTTGACACCATATCTGGACTTCATTTCTTGTATTGTGTGGCTTGAAGATCAGTTTTAATTTAGATGCACTATTTATAATTTATTTTGATGTATTTAAAGTAAGGCCACTTATGCCAACCATTGTATCTTTAAAGGGACAGATTTCAGGTGTGGAAACATCACCACCACATTATTATAGGACAAACATATATATATATATAGATATATATATCACTATACCAGTATTAGCATCAATATGTAAAACATGATAACACGTATCAGTAATATTCATATCTCATTAATTATGTGAACTCATTTTTCAAATCCAAGTTGAGAAAAATATACCTAATTGTACATATTATTCATAATTTTTTCCCTTAAAGAATCTATTATTTCTGCTGATGAAGATTAAAAAACATTATAATGAGAATTAGAAGAAGAATCCTATAACCCATATCAGTTGTGGTCTGTTGATTCATTCAACAAAACTATAAGTTCCAGTTGATGCAGAAACCTCACAATAGGCATAAAATATACATTTCGAGGTCCATATAAACACACACACACACTTTTTCAGATTGTGAAAAGTGATAATGGTGGAAACAAAACCAGAAGACTTTAGAAAGAGTATACTTAAATCGATGTTTAAGTTTGTTTGGATAGCCCGTTTGGGTATCCAAAAATCATTCATGCATTTACCGAGACAAAATTTCTCTCACATATTTATCTCGGAATCTGTGGACTTACCAAACAAGCCCAATGTTTCTCATTATCTTCTCAGAAGGCTAATAAAAGCATCGCAGTACATTCGGTGCCTAAACCACCCTCACATTGCCTAAACATGATGTCCGATCCCATGGGGCAATCTGATTTGGGAGCATTTAAACTAGTACTTGGAACCCTGCATAACGCAAAAATACATAAAAGATCGCTAGTTCAAATTCTATCGCTGATGCGATGACTTTGATAGCAGATGATATGTAAGTAATTTTTGAGCTGAAAGCATACTCTAACCTAATAAGACTCTTGGACTCAACTTGTATAAACTTTATTATACTAAAAAATATTAGATATTATATTTTCACATAACGTAAAAAAAAACTAAATAAATTACTTAATTATAACATATGTTTAGGGTTACTCATGTGCATCATTAGATTATATATCAGTTTATAAGTTAGACAAATTAATTTAAAGAAAAATGATAAATACATCAATTAATTGACTTTTTTAATCTCTCCAAAAGAAATCAATGGCTCGTGTATTAAAGATTAAGGATGGTAACTAACATTTTTTTGCTTAAATAAATTAAATTAAGTGACGTATATTATGAATGAGTGTTAGAGAGTAAATCTCTATGGCTAGCCTGTGACGTTGCTAGGCGAGGCTGTTGCCGGTAAGGTACGTCGTTATGTGCGTGTTTGAGAATTCATTGGGAAGGTGATTTTATACAAATTAAGATAAGTATGTAAGAGAAGTTTTGTTTCGACTTGTGCGTAACGTACTCCAATTGCTTCCCAAACAAGCACATTGTGAAAGTTAACGTTGGAAAGAGGTAATTCTACGTGAAGGGAAGTTGTAAACAAGGAACGTATTTATATTTCATAATTTGTACACTAAACATGTGCTAACGTGACATTGGGCGTTGCATGTGGACTACATATGTTTTCCAAATGCATGAACAAACTCAAACGTCATGTAAATTATGTAACATATTATTTATGTTAAATGGGACATTATTAATTATCATGCGGTCATTACTGGTGGAAATTAAATAAATGCTACGTCTTTTTCAGAGTAGCTTCAAACCGGCCACCAACCCTAGTATATTAAATTGGATTTTTCACTCTTCTGATTAATAACTTGATTATTATCACTAAGCTCATTCAGTTTTTTTTACTTTATTCACTAAATTATACGTATACATGTCTTCCGCAAAAGTCCCATTGATTTTAATATTATTTTACGGAATTTTTGATATATTTTTTTTATAGATTTAAAGATAATTTTTAATAATTACGAGATACTTTTGACGTACATTTGTTAAAGTGTTTCCGCACATGCACGATATCCTATGAATGCCGGAAAACCTTAACACACTCGTCTTTGAAGATAAAAAAATTCGAGAAGAGAGAGGCCGACACGTGTAAATTTTAAGCCCGTCGTCAACGGTCGCTCCAGCGGTTATTCTTGTGACGACGAAAGAGCCATTTTAAGTTGAGATAATTACGAGATTACCACTGCCCGTGCATGAGCGCTTTCGGCCCCTTTTCGTAACTACCCACTTACAATTAATAGAGTTGAAACCTCTAGACTCTCCAGAAATTAGTTTTCTTATGTCCATGATGGAATGAACACAGCGCGTTCTCAAAAAAGGGAAAAAATTTATTTCTATGTATAATATAAAAGTAGTACTGCGTTATTTTTTTTAAAAGCAATGTGCATATTTGAGAAAACTTTTTTTTAAAGTTGCATGTAAATCAAAATAAAAAGTATCTTAAAATTCATAAAAAACATCTCAATATCTGTAAATTTATCTCGGAATCCATAAATTTTTTCTCTCAATGGATTCCTATTTATAGCCTATTCATTAGCGTGGCATGAATACGAAATTGAATTAAAAAATAAAATTAAACCTTTTAAACAGTTTTGTTTTTCATGGGGAAATGCACGAGTTCATGTCTGGGGCTTGTTATAACATAAGGATTCATATCTATTTCCTCTTTCAGGGCTAAAAATATCCATTCTTGTTAAAGAAAGAATTATTATATTTAGGCCCTAAATGAGGACATTAATTATTTTTACTTATATTTACCACTCAAATTTTGGTATTTACATGTCAAACTTCAGCATTTAGCTAAAACCTAATGGTAACTAATTTTTTCATTTGATACTTGTATATGATTTTTTAAGGACAAAAATACTTACATCAAATTTTTAATATATATCAAAAGCACATTTAACAGTGTTTTTTCGTAAAACGAGATAATCTCCTTCATATATTTACCTCGATTTGCATAAAAATACTTCTCTACCGCGTTTCTAAACCGACTCTATACTGAGTTTTCTGACAAACATGACGTTACTCATGATCTCTCCAATCAAAATACTCTGGTTGGCTTATGTAGGACTGCTTTGCCTCGAAAATTGTGTCAAAGAAAAATTAAAGTATGAGAAATTTCTCATACTTTAATTTTTCTTTGACACAATTTTCTCATGATTATATATCTTATTTTTAAAACATTATCATTTAACCGTAAATCCAGCTAAAGAACAAATGACTAGACGTACAATTTGATATAATTTATATAAATAAATATGGTTTTTTAAAAAAAGGTATTGAAACAAATTATTTTTAAAAAAAGAAAAAGAAAAAGAAAAAGGAATTTTACAGTAAAAATAGCAGTGGCGCTGGCGCGTGATAGAATAAGGTAAATGAAGAATCTGGTCTAGAGAAGAAAAAGAAAGCTGAAAACTCGGAACTTGGATGGAGGGGCGGGAGGGCCAGGTGGGTGGATCGTAAACCAATCCTCTGGTCACCTTGTGCAATAATACAATCGCTGGCCCTAGCAGTAATCAACCCCTCTCTCTCTCCCCACTCTCTGATTCTGCATTTGGCTTTTTTACTGTGCAATTTTTATTTGTTTAAAAAAAGGAAGCTTTTTTTTTTTTTGGTTTCAACTCCAAGGAGATCGCACACAGGTCCTGTAAACAAGGGGAGAGACGAGAGAGGGATTTGCAGATCCGAAATGACGCATTAGCCCCCCTTTTCCCGTTTCCGCTTTCGTTATTTTGGGTCCTTCTTCTCATAACTTGCCGTCGTTTCACCTCTTTCCAGGCTCCAAAGGCTCTGCTTCTCTGTCTCTCTGCCTGGGTCAAGTCGGGACATCGGGCCCCGAATTTCCTCGTCTGATCCGGGTGTTGGAGCCTCGGCTGTCGTGCCTTGCTCGCTTGGTTGCCTGAGAACTCAAGGTACTCTCGGCAACCATCTCATTCCTGTTTATGAACTTCGTCCCATTTTCTTTTTTGCCTTCCCCCAATAGTGAAAGATCCCGTCCTTCCTGTTTTTTTCGAAATGCGGCATTGAAGTTTAGAGATTTTTTTTCTCTTCGCTTTTGTTTGAAAAAGGTTTAGTGAGGACTGGATCGTGTTTATGGGGAATTTTTATGTTGTTTTTGTGGTGGGTTGCTATGTTTAATGAGTTATTGTCTCTATGTTTGTTATTTTTTTCTTAGTATCTCCCTTATTCACTTGGGCTCCTCCATTTTTGTTTCATTCGTCGTAATTTTATCTTGTGATGTTTTTAGATAGAGTCAGATCTACGCCCACTTTTGCTGAGGATTTGTTATCAATAATGCGATAATTTAGTTTCTTTTAACGTAATTTTATTCTTTTATTCGTACCGCTAAAAGTCTTGGATGACAAAAACGAAATGTATGATACCGATAAAATGCCTGTTAGTTCTTTCCTATTACCGCGGTAATTGACAATTTCATGTGGTTAAGGACGCTGGTGAGTTTCAAACGGTTTGTGTTCAAAAGATTGGAGAAGAGCTCCAAGAAAATGTTTTGGAACTAATGCCGAAAACTTTTTTTTAGTTCATTTTATTTGGTATCACTTTTTTTGCGTGTGACATGAAATGTTTTGATGCATTATCATTTCAGTGGAGTATAATGGTGTTTCATATTGACGCATGTCACGTAGAATTCGTTATCAACTCTATTTCCGCTGTCACCTCTTCCACTTATCAAACTCTATCTGGTGGTTGGGTTATTTGAGAAGATCATATATCAACTTTCATGCAGCTATAGAATTCATTATGGTGGCCACTGCTGCTACATCTTCATTCTTCCCTGTTACTTCACCCGCACCAGACTCCGGTGCGAAGACTACCAAATTTGGTGGTGGGTTCAGAGGACTTAAATCCAAATCTAAAACTTCTGCTGGCCTGCAAGTTAAGGCAAATGCTCAAGCCCCACCAAAGATCAATGGAGTTACTACATCGTTGGAAACCATGAAATATGAAAACGATATCCCATCACCCTCCCCAAGGACTTTTATCAACCAGTTGCCTGATTGGAGCATGCTTCTAGCTGCCATCACAACAATTTTCTTGGCAGCTGAGAAGCAGTGGATGATGCTGGATTGGAAGCCAAAGCGACCTGACATGCTTATGGATCCATTTGGTATAGGAAAATTTGTTCAGGATGGTATTGTGTTTCGGGAGAACTTTTCTATTAGGTCCTATGAAATAGGTGCTGATCGAACAGCATCTATTGAGACGTTAATGAACCATTTGCAGGTATGATCTTCTAACAAATTTCTTATGATGCTCTCAAAGATGCGTTGATTTGTGGTAGAGCGCCTGTATATTTAATGTTTATTTCCAAACAGGAAACTGCCCTTAATCATGTTAAGGAATCTGGGCTTTTTGGCGATGGTTTTGGCTCTACACCAGAGATGTGTAAAAAAAACTTGATATGGGTGGTTGCTCGGATGCAGGTTGTGGTTGATCGTTATCCTACATGGTAATCACCTTGACTCACACATATATATGATCTAATGATTTGCCTAAATATCCACCATTTCTTTTTCTATTTTAGCAACTTTTATGATGATTGATGAGTCTATAACAAATTTACTTCAGAACTTTTGGCGCTTCTCCAGTTCATGTGTGGATTATGTATTTCCTTGCATAACCATATTCTTATTGTGGTTCTCTAGTTCTTATAAGTTGACAAGTCCGAGAATCATAACATGTCCGAGAAGCATGAGCTTTGCTCGGGATGGACTCTGAGAAGCCTATGCCTTAGGATTGTTATTCCGGATGAGATAATATAAGTTGATGGTTTATTTGGTTGCTTAAAGTTGTTTCTAAACTGTGGTTAGAATCCATGAGCAGATGAAGACATGTGAAAGAATTTTCTGAAGCAACTTCCAATGCTTTTTGAAACTTGATTTTGTTAATTAGTTCAATACCATCTTTGCTGGCTGAGGACTGCATGTTATCTGTTCTTTTGGCTTGCTTGTGTTGATGGATAGTGGGAGGAACTATTAGTTAGATTTTCATGGATCAATCTGAAGTGAAAGAGTCTGTATTTGCTTATCAGGGGTGATGTTGTTCAAGTAGACACTTGGGTTTCTGCTTCAGGGAAGAATGGCATGCGTCGTGATTGGGTTGTGCGTGACTGCAAAACTGGTGGAATATTGACAAGAGCCTCCAGGTAGTAATCATTTCTTTGCAGTATGATTCCTTCCTCCTCTTTGTCCTCTTCCTACTGCTATCAGAAACAGACTCGTTTCAACAAGAAAATAATTATTTTTCTCTGTTGTCTTTTACAATTATACACATATTCGTGCATCTCATTCTGGTAGCTGAAGATTCATGATTCTACTAACAATAGGTTCCGCTGTTTTGGTTTTGTTGATCTAGTGTTTGGGTCATGATGAATAAACTGACAAGGAAGCTATCTAAAATACCTGAAGAAGTTAGAGCAGAGATAGAGCCCTTTTTTGTGAACTCTGACCCTGTTGTGGAAGAGGATAACAGAAAACTACCTAAACTTGATGATGACACGGCAGACTATAAGCGCACAGGCTTGAGTGTATGTTAACAGTTTTTGTACTTATTATCATTATTTCATTCTTAAGTTGCCTGATATGCTTTTGACTTTATAAATGCTGTGTTCTGTGATTTCAGCCTCGGTGGAATGACTTGGATGTCAACCAGCATGTTAACAATGTGAAGTACATTGGCTGGATCCTGGAGGTAGTTCATTATTCTCTTATTCTTACAAGTTCCTATCCCTTTGTTATCCTCTTCTTCTCTTTCATTTCTTTGGTCCATCTGTTTTCGCTTTTGCTTGCATTGAGTCTTTGAGCAAATATGATAGAGATCAAATCATAGTAGTAAATGTTTCATGTGATGGAATTGTTAGATAATATGTGGCTGAAGATTGATATGGAATTTGTATTCATCTAAAGGTAAAGCATGTAATGAGTTGAAATGGTCCTGGGTACTCGATGCATCACTGAAGTGCTTTGTGGGCTTCATACAAAATATAAATTGTTAATTGTAATTTTAATAATTCTGATTTGTTTATAGCATGCTATCATGTATGAAAAGGCTTGGAAAATGGAAAAACATTGCGATATACCTTCTCTGGAGATATCTTCTTATCAACAGTCTTAAGGATCAAAACCTTCATATATTTGTTTAATGCGTAGCATGCTATGCGTCTTCTAATCCAAGGACTGCGTTGTACTGGTGCAGAGTGCTCCACTACCAATTTTGGAGAGCCACGAGCTTTGCTCTGTGACTCTGGAGTACCGGAGGGAGTGTGGTAGGGACAGTGTACTGCAGTCACTGACGACTGTCTCTGGTGCCGATGTCGGTAATTTAGCTCAAAGCGGAGGTGTAGAGTGCAAGCATTTGCTTAGGCTTGAAGATGGTGCTGAGATTGTGAGGGGCAGGACAGAGTGGAGGCCAAAACACCCCAACAACTTGGGTGCCAACAATCAGATTCCGGCAGAAAGCACCTAGATAGCTGGAAAGGCATCGGTCTCCTCAGTCCTCGAATCATAGTGCCTCTAACCGGAGAGTCTTGCTAGTGTTTGTCTGTTCTACATGCCTTTATACATACATATATATACATACATACATACATGCACTCTCTGATTCGTTTTTTCTCCGGGCTGCTGGGGAAAAGTAATCTCATTTTCACTGTAAGTAGTAGCTCGTCTATCCCCCCCCCCTTCTGTGGTTCTATATTCCTTTTTGATTAATGGTTACGCAACGTACTGTTAGGCTGTCTTCAATGTTTAATGTTTCAACCAAGATGGCTAGGCTTGTATAGTACAAGATTTTATCATATTTCTTCATGGCTCTTGGTGGTGGTGGTACTTCCCGGGAACAAGGCCCCAATGATCGGTGCAATTTTATGTACCCTGGGATTCAATTGCAATTACCAGCCTTCTCCACCAGTGACCAGTCGTATAAGTTGAAGTATCAAAATTTGATTTGAATGGTTAGGCACAAGAGAAAAACTTGCCGAAGAGAAACAAATGGTTCTGCAACAAGCTAGTAACATATAAATAATAAGTTTTATTACGAGATAATACAAGGTGCTTGTTGTTTTCTAATAGTAATAGATATCGCCAAGAACAATATTCCAATAGAAGGCCAGCAATATTATCCTTGGTGATCATATTACTTGCTCTGTCAGAATCACTCCTTGAAGCAGAATGACTCTGGAAGCAGAGCCATTAAAGTGTGGACGGTACTCAGTTCATATGATGTTGCAGTGTGATGCAACAAGTGAGATTCAGAGGGCAGAGTGATAATATGATTAACGCTGATTCACAATCTGATCCTTCTTTCTTTTCTGCATCCTTTAATTTGACCATCCGCAAAACCTCTGCATTTTTCTTTCCTCAACATAAATTCGTTTCCTCCAGTGGCACTCACAGTCACTGCTTCCTTTTCATTATTAATTTCAGTCATAGAAAATTGCCAAAAAAGCCCATTGAAAGATTTATTGTACAAAATTGCACCCACGATTAACCTATAGAAGATAAAGCATCCGGAGTCGAAAGGGAATTTTTTTTACAGGGGTCTAATGGAATACTCCAGTTACAGCTTTCTCCTTGATATGTCAACAGTTTAGAATGGACCATTCAACCAGCAAGTCGTTTATTAGTGGGTTGAATCTAATAAAAATGATTGGTTGATTCAATTATTTACAATGTGACGAATCAATGAAGATGTGCTCACGTTTAGAATCCGATATTCTACAGTACCTCAAATAGGATTGCATCCAGTAAAAAGATATCTGTACTTAAAAGAAAGGTGAAAATCATTTAAGTTGAATCAGTTGCATCATAATATTCACTTCGTTGGCTATTGACATGTTCTCTTATTAATTTATGAGAATTAAGAAAACGAGAACCCCTTGATCTCATAATTTACTGAACATAACATTCAATTAACAAAGTGTAAATTCACGGTCAGTACCCTTATTCTCATTGACATCTCGTTGACTTCAGATAAAACGATTGTGTTACATGTAAAATTTTATTTAAGAAAGATGGGCTTATAAAGAATATATAGTATATAAGTAATTTATCTTAATTTTGAAACACCTGACTTTTATATTAACAATTGAATATAATATTTCAGTTTGAGGAAATAATAACCTCAAGACTTCATGAACATAGCCAAACAAAGAAGCCAAAGCTAACTATAACTGAGATGACATCCAAAATCTCACGAGCTCTTTACTTTATAGGCTAAAGTAGCATTTTTGCCACGGAAGTATACACGTTGGAGTACTGTGTATCCGGAAGTTTTCGAAGGACCAAATTCACCACGGAAGTTTTTAAAACGCAGAACTTTTCACCTGGGCCAACGGAAGCGTGACGACGGTTTGCCAACTAGGATACACTGCCACATCATCCTCCAGATCAGTGTAATTCGAATGAGTGATATATCGCATTCGGATAAAAAACGAAAAACTTTTTAAACCAAACATAGAAAAAACGGTTTATATTAATATATTATAACATATACTTATATAACATATTAAAAATTAATATACTAATATATTAATTTTATATATGTAAAAAGTAAATATTAAATAAAAAATATTTATAACTATATATAAATATAAATATTTGATTATACCTATTACACGGCATGGGAATATCCATCCATGCGGTGTAAAAGGTATAAGTAATATATTATTATATTAATAATATATAATATATTAAATAATAAATACTTGTTAAATATATTATAATTATTATATTTTTTGTATAATATTTAATTTTTAAATATATAACATTAATATATTAATAATTATTTATAATATATTTTATAATTATTTATTATTATAAATAAATACCTTTTAGACCGCACAGACTTCAGTGCGGTCTAAAAGGCTTGCCCTTCGAATGAGAAATCGAATGGCAAGCATAATATATAATGCGGTGTAAAATGTTTGCCCTTCTTGATTATTGGAATGAGCTCAATGTTAATTTGAATGAAAGCTTATTACTTTCACACCGAAGGGATACTAATTTTACATCGCACGTTAATCCATGCGGTGTAAAAGAATTTTGTTTTTAAAAAAAAAAATATATATTACTTTTAGACTGCACGCGTATTCGATTCAAAATAAGGGTCATATTCAATTCAGAATGAGGCTCCTATTCGATTTAGAATGAGGCTCATTCGAATGAGGCACATATTGCTTTAATTGTTAAAATTTTAATACATTTAATAAATCATATTATTTATTTATCTTGTTTTATTTAAAAATAGAAATTTTAATGATAATTATTAAAAGATAAAAAATGTATTATTGTTAAAATAATAATTTTTAAATAATAATTAAAAAATTAAAAATAATACTTTATTTTTTTATTTATTAAAATTTTAATAAATTTAATATTTCATATTATATATTTATCTTGTATTTTTAAATATAGAGATTTTAATAATAATATTAAAAGAAAAAATGTATTATTATTAAAATTTTATAATTTATTGTTATAATATTTATTTTTTAAATATATTAAAGCATTTACTGTTTAAATAAAGGGTAAGGTAGCATATATTGTAAATCAAATACGTGCCTCATTATAAATCGAATATGGTCATCACTCTAAATCGAATATGAACCTCACTCTCAATCGAATATGTGCCTCACTCTCAATCGATTAACGTAAGGTGTAGAAAGTGGACTTTCTACACCTTTGGAGGCAACTTGTTAAACCGTTAGTTGAAAAAACGGTTTAGAAAATCCTTCATTCGAATGAAAGAAATGTTCATTCGAATGAGTTCACTCTTTATAACACAGTTTAGAAAGCTTAAACTTTAAATGTTGTAACTTCTTCATTTCAACTCCAAAATTGACAAATGACATATCATTGGAAAGCCCTTTGATTCTACTTTCAAATGGAACAAGTTTCATGATCATAGGATTTTTATTTTGAGAGACATGATAAGAAAAACCAAACATATATCAGGATTACGTATATTCCATATATATGTTCGGTTTTTTGATGATATCTTTCAATCCAGAGATCCAATTGCTTCAAAACTTATCTCATTTGAAAGTAGACTGAAGCAATTGGATCTCTAGATTAGATCCAATTGACCTATCTAATTGCTTCATTCTACTTTCAAATGAGATAAGTTTTGAAGCAATTGGATCTCTGGATTGAGAGATATTATCAAAAAACCAAACATATATATGGAATATACGTAATCCTGGTACATGTTTGGTTTTCTTATCATATCTCTCAAAATAAAAATCCTATGATCATGAAACTTGTTCCATTTGAAAGTAGAATCAAAGGGCTTTCCAATGATATGTCATTTGTCAATTTTGGAGTTGAAATGAAGAAGTTACAACATTTTAAAGTTTAAGCTTTCTAAACTGTGTTATAAAGAGTGAACTCATTCGAATGAACATTTCTTTCATTCGAATGAAGGATTTTTTAAACCGTTTTTTCAACCAACGGTTTAACAAGTTGCCTCCAAAGGTGTAGAAAGTCCACTTTCTACACCTTACGTTAATCGATTGAGAGTGAGGCGCATATTCGATTGAGAGTGAGTCACATATTCGATTGAGAGTGAGGTTCATATTCAATTTAGAGTGATGACCATATTCGATTTATAATGAGGCACGTATTCGATTTACAGTATATAGAGTCGGTAAAACGGGTTGGGCCGCCAACCAGGTGGCGGGTTGGCTCCAGCCCGCCATGCCCAACCCGCATCCTATTTTTTTTATTTTTTAAATTTTAAAAATAATATATTATATATTTTCTTACATTTGTCATCTCAATATTTTTTTAAAGTATGATAAATAATACTTAATACATTCAAAAATAGTATAGATTTTTTAATTTTTTATATCAACTTTCTATAATACTATATTTAAAACTATAACAACATATTAATATTTATATTTTTGTTTTAAAACATGAAAAAATGTCATTATTGAAAATTTATTAATAGAAAAAGAATCATGAGTCATTTAATATAATATGGTTATATAATCTTATGAAAAAAATTGGGAAAAAAAAGAGGAAAAAGAAAGAAATTTAATTTTTTTAATAAAAAAATAAAAAAAATATTCTGGCAGGTTGCATTTTTGCAGCCCGCGCCAGCTAGCCAACCAGTGCGGCCCAGCCCGCGACCCGCGGGCTGGCCCGCATTACCACCTCTAACAGTATATACTAGCTTACCCTTTATTTAAACAGTATATGCTTTAATATATTCAAAAAATAAATTATAAAATTTTAATAATAATACATTTTTACTTTTAATATATTATAATATATTTAATAATTATAATATAATAATAAAATTTTACTTTTAAAAAAATATAATAATTATAATATACTTTATAATTATATATTTATTATTTAATATATTATATATTATTAATATAATAATATATTCTTTATACCTTTTATACCGCATGGATAGATATTTCCATATGGTGTAACAGGTATAATCAAATATTTATATTTATATATATAAATATTTTTTATTTAATATTTACTTTTTACATATACAAAATTAATATATTAGTATATTAATTTTTAAATATGCTATATAAGTATATGTTATAATATATTAATATAAACTATTTTTTTTATGTTCGGTTTAAAAAGTTTTTTCGTTTTTGATTCGAATGCGATATATCACTCATTCGAATTACACTGATCTGGAGGATGATGTGGTAGTGTATTCTAGTTGACAAACGGTCGTCACGCTTCCGTTGCCCCAGATGAAAAGTTCTGCGTTTTAAAAACTTCCGTGGTGAATTTGATCATTCGAAAATTTCCGAATACACGGTGCTTCAGCGTATATGCTTCTGTATATCCATCTCAGACCACACATATTTGGAAGAAAAGTTGAGTTAAAATAAAATCAAGCATACCAAGATATATATATATATATATATATTCGTACGATAATAATAGTGTGTTTACTTCTTGGTTTGGTAGTGACCAACTGCTGTACCTACAGTTTCTGAATAACATGTCTCCTTCGCTTATTCTCTTGAATCGATGAGGCTTAAACTTGGGGGGCCATTAATGGGGATCGATCATTGAAATCCCCTGCTCGGCTCTCCTTCCATTTTCCAGTTATTGCAACACCCAAGTCTCTAACTTTTTCCTCATCAATTTCGTCTTCTCACACTGCATTTTTCTATCTTTCCGAAGTAGCATCCTTTTTGTGCTTGATCTCAGTGGAAAATATTGAAGATCTTCA
>JANTPZ010084771.1:0-10736 GCA_025593235.1 Vachellia pachyceras
TGATGGAGACTCAAAGCCAACAAAAGGGTAAGGGCTTGTCGGTGTCGTTGGAGTACCTGGAAGAACCAAAAGAAGAGTTCAAAGTAACAACCAACTGGGAAGGAACCCACGGGGAATTCTGCAATGGGCAGACATTTTCAGACTACGGACAAGTTCACGCGAGCTCAGCAGCATCCAGAGCGAGTGCAGAGGGCGGAGGAGAATCTTATGCTTTTGGTGGACGCCGCTCGTCGGGGGCCAGAAAATCAGGCGAGAAGAGACGGACCAAGGCCGAGAAGACTATCAGCTTGCCAGTCCTTCGGCAATACTTTGCAGGAAGCCTTAAAGATGCTGCCAAGAGTATTGGCGGTATGCAAGCGTATTTGGGTCGTACAAATATGCAATCAATCAAGTGCTTCATTTATAGTAATGCTCAACCTGAATTTATTAATGTGTTCAATTAATTGCAGTATGTCCCACAACTCTTAAAAGGATATGCAGACAACATGGGATCACCAGATGGCCTTCGAGGAAAATAAAGAAGGTAGGACATTCGTTGAGGAAACTTCAGCTTGTGATTGATTCCGTCCAAGGTGCTGATGGCGCCATTCAGATTGATTCCTTCTACTCCAGTTTTCCAGAGTTGAGCTCTACAAATCTATCAGGCTCTGGTCCTTCTCTATCATCAAATATCAGCGGCCATTCTAAGAAGGTACATGCTCGACCGGAGCACGGATTATATAGCCACGGAGGCCAAACTTTGAAATCTCCACCCTCTTGTTGCAGTCAGACTTCCACCATCATCAACGCCGTGTCTAGCGGAGATATTTTGATGGCGGAAAACCCGGAAGCATCACTCAAGAGAGTTCATACTCACGTCGAAGCGGAGTTGCAAGAGGATACAAAACATTTCGCGAGCCAGCAGAAAGCACTCGGAGAGCAACCTAGTGTTGAGGTTTTACCTCCATTACCTGAAAATAGTGGGTGGAACGCACTAGACGGCGGTGCTTTTAGGGTGAAAGCTACTTTTGGGGGTGAGAAGATTCGTTTTAGCCTGCAACCAAACTGGGGGTTTAGAGAACTCCAACTGGAGATCGGGAGGCGATTCAATTTAGATGACGTGAGCAACATTGGTCTCAAGTATTTAGATGAGGAGGGTGAGTGGGTTCTGTTGACATGCGACGCTGATCTTGAGGAGTCTAAAGACACATATCGATCATCTAAGAGCCGTACAATGAGGTTCGCCCTGTTTCAAGCTTCGCCACTAAATCTGGCCAACACTTTTGGCAGCAACAGTTCATCCTGACATCATCAGTCGCTTCTTCTCTTCATTTCGTTACGTCCAAGCTAGCTGCCTCCTGCACTGCACCATGTGCAGGTTCGAACCGGCCGTATAAAATTTCTGTTGTGCTTTTAAAAAATTTACTGTCGTTACACTTACACAAAGACCAGAGAGAACCAATATCCATAAGGATCTTTGTAGCATACTAAACAGATGCCGCATCATAATTAAGCCTACATTCTACAATGGGCTGCGTCCATGGACCATTAATTGGCGTAGCCGTACAAGGGTGCGTTTTTCAATGGACAGTGGAGGGGCGTTTTCTGAAATTGAGGTAAAATAGAGGGATTGTTAGTATATTTACTCAATTATGTTTATAATCATTTCAAGTGATGCTTTTATAAAACTAAAAAAATGAGTTGAAGAAAATGAGATAAAACGCCTGCTATACAACTAGACTCTCCATGCACTAGGAAATAAAGGATATCATACTAACAGTATCACATTGATGCTTTGACTCTGCATAATGCTCTTGAAATTATAAAAAATAGGTTAACAAAATGTTAAACAAAGAATGAACAATAAAATATAAATAAGTACTTTCTGGATGGTACCCATTGGTGTTGATTTTCTAGATAACCCACTCTTGTTCAACGCTTTCGCCAAAAAACGGACAAGAATAAAAAAAATAAAGAGCATGTTTGTTTCTGTTTTCTTATTTTCAAAATTCTTCTATATTGCTTTTAAAAATAAAAAAAAATCTTTTTGGTATAATTATTATAAAAAATTTCATTTGAAACTAGACATACTCAGATGGGGAGGTGAAGTTTCGATAACAACCCAAATTCTTAAGTAGAGAAAAAGCTATTAAAAGAAAAATAAATAATTTTCCAATTTTTCTAAACAAAAACTAAGAAATGCAAAATCAAAAACAGAAAATAACTAAATATTTTTTTATTTTATGTCTTAAAAAAATTCTTATTTTTGTTTTTAAAAAGGACTTATTAAAAATAAAACACCAAACAAGTTTTTTTTTGTTTTCTTATTTTTAAAAACAAAATAACTGTTTTAAAAAATTGAAACAAACAAGCCCAAAAAAAAAATAGTTCAACGCAGCGTCATAAGATAAATTAATATAATTGGATGTCTACTCAGATTGCGTTGAAGCTATTAATTGAATGTTCTTGCGAGCAACGATAATAATCCTTTCAATGATGTTAAAGAAGAGATCAAAATGGGTAATAATATTTTTAAGGATAATTGGATGTTCCATAGGAATTGGCAGATTGTAATTTATCATTTACATAGAGAAAGATTGCATGAATTTTATGGTTTATATATACTTAGTTTCCAGTAAAGCTATTGCTATTTTATCACTGATTTAGTGAGAGTGTGAGAGAGAATGGATGTTTGGATTAGTTTTGGCTGATCTAATTTTTCTGGTAAAAGCTAATTGCAATTAGAATTAAAACAATTTTCAGTCTCTCAAGTTTTTCTTCATTTTGATTTTGATTCCTCAAGTTTAAAATAAGTGGTTTTGATCTCTTAACGGACTAATGTTTTAAATAAAATAAAATTTAAAGGATTAAAATTACTAATTTTAATTTGAGGGACCAAAATCCAAATGCGAATAAATTTGAATTGGTGAGGATGACATTATAAAACTTTGTAAATTTTATGCACAAAGAATTACTTATACTCTGCTTTACGGTTGGAAAACTCTCCTTTTTTATTGTCCCTTTTGCCCTCATTTTTTTTAATTCTAGCTCTCCTTTTCATTAAAGGATCATGAACAGGCCACTTACCCTCCTTTTATTCTCTCTCTCCCCATTAAACAATAAAATAGTAGTAAGTGGATTAATTATAACTCAAAAGCCGCTCTGATTTAGTTCACTCACCGATTATATTTTATTTTAATAAATTTCATAGAGATTAATGAAGAGAATAGATCAACCCGATTGATACTTAATAGGTCGAGTTGTCTTTGGTTAATATAGGTCGAGTTGTCTTTGGTTAATATATGATCAGTCATATTCAATGCCTGTGGACAAAACCATTTATTATTTTTTTTTTTAAAATTTTAATTTGATACCTATATTTTTCTCTCTTTACGGTTTTCATGTCTTCATGATTGGGGATTTTTTATAAGGGCATTTTAGTATTTTCATATCATAAGTACATATTTCAATTAAAAATTATATTTTACCTCTACCTTCCTACAAAAAATATTTTAAAACTTACTCAATTTCTATTTCTACTTCCATTTCCATCACAATCGCTTTCATGTACCAAACGAGCAATACATGATCATAGGGTTTATCACTATTATAAATAAGAATCTTGAATTCATCAGCGTCGTCCAAAATTGAAGATTAACTCTAGACTGCATAGATAATTTTTTTTTAAGTATAGAATGACTTGACTTTATCTATCTTGATTTTTTAATGTTTATTTTAATTACTTTGATTAAAACTAGATGTGGGTCACACATTTTGTAGTGAGTATAAGTACAAACGCAAAATTGGCTGAGCCCAAAAAAAAATGACCAGTTTAGGCTAATGAATTATTAGGACCGGACCAACGGTTGGTTGGATCAAGTGATAAGCGGCTTGTTTCAGCTTAAGCAAGGTCTCGGGTTCGAGCCTTGTATATGCAGCAGCCACCATTGGGAGACTCACTCACCATGCCAGGTGCACGACGCGGGTTGGATCCGAACGTAGTCGGAGCAAAGCTCCGGTGAACCGGGCGGACAACAAAAAAAATTATTAGGACCGGGCTCAAGAATCAAATAACAAACTTTGAACTATAAGGATCAATCTTATGCTGACTCATTCAAACACTTTCATTTAGCTTCTCTTTAAAAATTATGGAAGAAGCCAATATTATTAACAACTTTTACATAATTGATCATGCTCTGGATATTTAGAATAATTTAAAAAACACTTTCACACAAATCGAGATAAAATTCCTCTCATACCTATCTCATATTGCATAAAATCACTTAAAAAAAGCTCATCCAATTATTTAAAAGTTACATAGTGGTTGTCTTTTATACAATTGAATTTTATATTGGAAAAATCGCATTTGAGTCATATGGAAAGTCCCTGAAATTCAGCATGTTTATAGAAGGGCACAATGTAGTTAATGTGCAAAGGCCATTGTGCCCTCAGTCATAAATAGGGTAACAGGAAAGTCGGTTTTCATTCAGACCACAATGATCAATCCACATAAACAGTAAATTACACTGAGGCCTATATTTCCATGGATTTTTTTGTTATTTCCTGTGTTTCATGGGACTGGGATGCAATTTTCCTTTTTATATTTTAGTTTAAGACAATAGTTAAATTATTTAAACCTTAAAAATGGATTGATATGAGCTTTACATAACATTTTGATTTAGGGCTAATGTGCAATTTTAATGAAATTTTTTTGCCAAGAGCAATTAGTGCAATTAATTTTAAAGGGTGCAAAACCACACACTTTTACAAGTTGTGCAATTTTATCAACTTTGTTAAAACACATTTATTCTCACGTTTTGACAAATTTAACAGAGCTGCTAAAATTGCAACACTTTTAAAAATTTATATATACTTTAACATCTTTCAAAATTTAATTATGCTAGCTTCAAAATTTACTTATGCCAACTACTACTGACAACAAATTTCATTGTTAAAATTTAACATTAACCCTTTGATTTATGTTAGTTCATGTTTTGAAATCACATTTTTAAGCAGGGAGAATTTTATACTTGTACAACTAGCGATTTATTTGAATCAGGAAATTATTCAGTGAAAAAAATCGCTCATCTCAAACTCTAAATATAAGAAAACTTGTCAAGTTTCCGTCAATTATACTAAATTTTTTTTTGGACAAATTATACGTTTAAAAAAGGAATAAGCAAACATGTTTTAAAAGTTTAAAACCAAATCAAAATAGTGATGGTCAATGGAGGCGCAGTCTAAACCTATGCATGGCACTATAGTGACAGAGAGAAGATAATCATAAAACTCAACAATTTTTCTTGATCAGTAAACATGTAATTAGCAGGACCCAAATTGCAGACCTTAAAATCTAAGTTCATCCTGAAGGAGACGGTTCAGAAGGGGTGGGGGGAATGCCATCCAGTTGCTCCTTAAAGATTGTGTCCTTGAAAGGAGGGCCAAATAAACTCACCTGAGGCAGAATCTCATCTCTGTTGCATCAATAACGTGTGTGACCAGGAAAGCCCACAAAATTGGAAAGGACCAAACCCATTGTCAAAGCAAATAAGGAGACTTACGGGTAGAAACACAAGCCCGTGCAAGAAGCCAATGACAACCAAAGCCAGATACATCTGGAAGTAATATACCCATAAAAGCCAGAAAATGCGTGGTTTCAGTAACAAGCCAATGACAACTAAAACTAGTTTATCATTCCCGAACAGAAAAATAAGTGCCAATAGCCAACGTAGCACATACCACAAATATTTCTCATCTTCAGAAGCAAAGGACAAGTACTCCAACTAACTTCGTAAGAGTGATTCCACTGCCAACATAAAACAACAGAAAAATGTTTAGTAATTAGTATATAAAATAGAATCCAGAATTTGTTGCAGCAGGATCTGCGCCAATTCTGAGGATGCTATAAAATTGATACTTTGGGGAAAGAAAATTAAAAATTAAAAATGGAGAGCTTAATGGAAAGTAACTGTTGGCGATATTGGTGGGAATGATTCTTTGAAGAATATAAGAAGAAGAGATAAAGATGGAAAGGAAAGTTGTGCACAATGTCTCCAACGCGTGGACAACACTTTCCTTTAGGCTTAATTCACACCCACCTATTCCTATATTATAGGGTGCAAGTTGGATTAACCGGTGAATTTCCTGCAGGATACAATAAAGACCTTTGAGTATGGATTGCACTCCCTACACTCAAGCTAATACAATAAAGGCTTTTATAAAGTGATAATTTATCTTTTTCTAAGTGTGCACTCAAAGAGAAAGATAATGAGTTTGCTATTGTTGTGAAAAAAATTGTGTGTAGAATTGTGTGTCCAATTGGGGGATGAGGAGGGCATTTATAGAGGATGAAGAGATGTCTTGAAGTTATGCCTTTTGGAAACAATGTCCCTTCAATTAAAAGTCACAACCATAATGACTTTTCCATTAAGAGTTGCAGCTTTATGGTATGTAGGGATACATGACTTTAGTATTGCAACCCCCTACATACCCTTTCAAATAAACTAATTAATTTATAAGGACACAACCTTCTATAAAATTGCATCTCTTCCTTTAAAAAATTACATCTTTTCATTTTTGAAAAATACTCCAACAGTAACTTCAATTTGCAGTTGGCAGTGAAGTTAAACCAATAACTAAAAGGCATAATGTGGGACCCAACCAAACAACAAATTGCTGGCATTCTTATGAATGGACTTTCAAGACAGAATTTTGAAGATTGTGGGAGCAAGTTGAACATGGTTAATGTCTATGACCTAACTTGAGTTTAACAACTCATGGTCACTCGACAGACCGGCTGATATGGCTTAAACAGGAGCCCAAATGGCTGTTAATTCATGACTTGAATTTGTCCAAGCGTCTTTTTCATCCAAAAGGAATCATGCAATTAAATTTTATAAACCAAGTCCAAAACTTCAACTTTAGAGGAAAAAAGAACTCAACCATCTTATTGAGATCGTTTTTCTTTTTCCATCTTCAGAAAATTAGTCGTTCTTTTTTTCCTTTTCGATCATCCTTAATTACATAGATCATTTTCCATCTCAGAAAATTAGTCGTTCTTTTTTTCCTTCTTAGGATTATCCTTAATGTTACAGATAGATAGATCATAGATCCCAGCAAGCAAAAACGCTATAATGAATTGAGCCAGTGGAAGCACAAGAGTCTTCTCCCTCGATTATTTCACTCAATCTTCACACATGTTTGCTACTGAAGCACAATCAGGGTTACAAATGTTATCAGAACACCAAAAAGTAAACCTGAATACAGAAGCACCCATAGTACAAAATGCTGTCTTTGCTCGTTGATTCTTGTCCCCAGAGCATACCTGTATAAATAGAAGCCGCATAAAAAACATAGCGAACAAGCATATCTGTAAGTTGCCATGGTAAGTTTGCCTTGAATTTTCTTCAAGGCATAAGACCAGAACTTTTAAAGGCAAAAAAGAATCAGAATTGCAAGAATAATAATGATCTCAAAAACTGCACTCTTACAAAAAAAAGACAAGGTAGGGAATTAGAAAGGTCTACTTTGACAAATGCTACTAATCTGATCTGCACGATCATACTAATGGAAATTAAACCTCAAATAATAAAATAAATAATTACACTAACCATAAATGCATGAACTATATGAGCTCAAAACTCAACAGCAATCCCTAATGTTTACAACAGAAACTGCATTTAGTTGAATATCCAGAATTGCCATCACACCCTGCAGGATTGAGCAAAGCTAATAAGTTTTTATTTTATCTTACTTTTTATGAAAATTCTTTTGGCTCCAAATTAGACAAGTAGACAAAAATAGAGGCAGAGGTCAGCAGAGATTGTGAAATAGAGTGCACAAGTACTCCTTGAAAGAAAGGAAGAAAGAAAAAATGGACAGGAAAGAGTTAGAATTCAAATTTGATTGATTCCTTATTTTGCTTCCTATAATGTTGCCTAGGATTAGGAGAATAAATCAACATTAAAATTTTGATCATGTAATCGCTGATTTTGCTCTCTTTGATTGAGCCTTCAACAACTATAAATTGCCCCCCTTTTCTCTCAATAATACATATAGTGAGAACATTCTCTCATTTGACTAAAATATGGTATTAGAGCGTGGAAATGAGAAAATGAGAGCCTCCCTAAATTATGTGCTTGTGAGAGACTGAGAGCCTGTGAGTGTTTGAGAGAAACAGAGCAAGTGTGTGTGAGAGAGTGGGTCGACGAGTTGCAGAATGACCGTGTGAGAGAGAGAGAGAGAGAGGATCGGACGGTGCTGAATCTTCCTAATAGGACATCCGTTGACATCACCGCCGTTATTAGCTGCTGTAGACGCCACCAATCAGCCAATCCTCAAAGTCTGGCATCAATTTTATATAATTTGTTCTCATCCAAAGTTAACCCACCATAATACGCCACTTACAGAAGGAAAGGGAAAAGCTGAAATGAATAAAGAATTGAATCTTTACTATGTATTGAAAAAAAAGACTAGTTGCTGTACAATTACACAGGGATATATATAAGCTTTACACTTTAGTTACACTAATATAATCTTACAACAAATTGTAACAAACTAACTAGAAATGCCAGCTGTGATTATAATAGTAACAAATAAAGCTAACAGACAAATAAAGCTAACACGTGTTGTCTTCATGTTATTGACTCTGTTACCCTCATAAGCTGGGGCATATATGTTGATCATACCCAGTTTGGACAAGAACCCATGGAAAGGCTCAGGATCAAGGGGTTTGGTGAACATATTAACAAGTTGATTGTGGCTGCGAACAGGAAGAAGCTTGATAAGCCCAGCTTGAACTTTATCTCTGACAAACTGGCAGTCAATTTCTAGGTGTTTGGTTCTTTCATGGAATGTTGGATTAGATGCAATGTGGATGGCGGATTGATTGTCACAGTAGAGAATTGTGGGAAATGAATGTGGGACACGTAGGTCTGTGAGTAAGTAGAGAAGCCATTGAATCTCACAAGTCACACAACGCATGGCACGGTATTCAGCTTCAGAGGAAGAGAGGGAAACTGTGGTTTGCTTCTTAGTGCGCCAAGAGACAAGGGAGTTGCCAAGACATATACAGTAACCAGAGAGTGACTGTCATGTATCAGGGCAACCAGCCCAATCTGAGTCACTAAAAGCTTTGAGTTGAAGGGGAGATGAAGCTGAAAAGAAAATACCTTTACCTGGACAACACTATGTATCTGAGAACCCTTAAAGCAGCTTGATAATGTGTAGTAGTGGGAGCATGAGTGAATTGGCAGAGTTGTTGAACCACATATGAGATATCTGGCCTTGTAGTGGTAAGATATAGTAAGCGACCAACAACTCTGCGATATAGGCTAACATCTGTGAGCAAGATGCCAGCTTCTTGTGTTAGTCTGGTGTGACGAGCCATGGGAGTGGAGAGGGGTTTGCATCCTAGATAACCTGCATCCTGAAGTATTTCTAGTGCAAACTTGCGCTGATTTAAAGAGATTCTAGCAGAAGACCGAGCAACTTCCAACCCAAGGAAGAATTTAAGATGACCAAGATCTTTAATTTTAAATGTGTTATCAAGGAATGACTTAATGTGATTTATTTCTCCCAAATCATTGCCTTCAACTATAACATCATCAATATATACTAAAAGGACAGTAAAGGAGTTACCACACTGTTTTGTAAATAAAGAGTAATCTGACTTGGATTGAGCATACCCAGAGGAAAGTAAGGCAGATGAAAGCTTAGCAAACCATTGGCGGGAAGCTTGCTTTAGCCTATAAATTGACTTCTGCAATTTACAAACTAAGAACTGCAATTTACAAACTAAGTTGGGATTAGGGGTAGAGAATCCGAGAGGAAGTGACATGTAAACCTCCTCATGAAGATCACCATGTAGAAAAGCATTATTGACATCAAGTTGCCAATTTTTGGATGCTGCCACAGCTAGTAAAATGCGAACTGTTGTCATCTTAGCAACAGGTGAGAAGGTATCAAAGTAGTCTATTCCCTCCGTTTGAGTATAACCTTTTGCCACCAATCTGGTTGTGTGCCTTTCTAAAGTGTCTCAGCATGGAATTTAGTTTTGAACACCCACTTACAGCCAATGGGAGATTTTCCCAAAGGTAAATCAGTTAAAATCCAAGTATTGTTTTGCTCTAAGGCTTTAATTTCATTCTGCATAGCTTGCTGCCATTGGGGATATTTATTGGCTTTACTGTAATTTCTAGGCTCAAAGGGAATAGAGATAGAACAAATGAAATGTTTATGAGAGGAAGACAGTTTGTCATGGGATAGAACAGAGGAAAGAGGATACCTGGAAGAATCAGACATGGAAACAGATGGTGCTGCTGTGAGTTGAGAGCAATGGTAGTCACTTAGATATGTAGGGTGCCTGTGCAGCCTGTTTGACTTGCGAGGAGAAGAGGGAGAAACAGAAGGTTGTGGTGGAGAGGCAGACTCAATAGAGGGGGACACAGATGTGGGAACATTAATGGCAAGTGGAGAATGATAACCATCATCAATAATAGTGCTAGGCTCAATAATGTTAGGTGAGGGAATAGGATTGGCAGAAGAAGGTGTAGGAGTAACATAAGGAGAAATAGATTCAAAGAAGATGACATTTCTGGAAATGAAGATTCTATGAGTGGCTATGTCTAAAAGAATATACCCTTTGGTGCCATGTTTGTATCCAAGAAAGACACACTTATGAGCCCTAGAGTCAAACTTTGTTCTATGTGCCATAGTTGTGCAAGCAAAACACAGTGAACCAAAGACCTTAAGTTGAG
>JANTPZ010084775.1:0-13884 GCA_025593235.1 Vachellia pachyceras
TAGTAGTAGTAGTAGTACGACTTCTACTGTCCTGGAACATTTGATCAGTAATACGTTTAGCATGGTGAATAATGCAAGATCATATAAACCACATGACATGCTACACCAAACATAGCTGAGGGTTGGCCTATGTATCAAACCACTCACCATCTCGCAGGTGAATTAAAAGATTGAAACTTTGAGCATTTTGATGATCAACATGCTCTCGTTTCTCTCATCTAATAGAAAGAAAACCTATTTTTTTAAGGAAAAAAAGTTCTGATGAGTTAGATTATAAAGACATCTCTAAGCTCAGAGTATTTATAGAGTAATTTATAAATTACACATCAATAATATACTCACATTAATAACAAAATTTAAACTCAACTTTGTGAATTATGAACCAATCCTCATCAACCAAACTACTATTTGTTGGTAAAATCTGTATGTTTTTTTGAAGGGGCAATTTCACATTACACATGACTAGCATTTGTTTGGCAATTACATTGCAAATCATGTTTATGCAAATCGAGACAAAACTGCTATTACATAATTGTCTCGATTTGTGTAAAATTATTCTCCCAACAAATTCCCAATCGCACACACCCATCTCTACCACCTTTGCTCCTTAACTGCTAACGTAGTTTTGAAACTTCAATTATCTTAATATCCCACTATTTTTTATTGTTACAAGTTTTTTTTGGTACATTTATTGTTACAAGTTCATGGAATTACTTGAAAGCTTGTGAGTAGTGCTCTAAACAAGGACTAGTAACCGCCAGTCATGTATAATGAGACAGCTCTCTCGTCATGCTTAGAGATCAACTCAAAAGTAACTAAAGAAAAGGAAGTAAAAAATCTTGGGGTTTGTCTCAACACGTTTGTTTTTGGTGTGAAGCATAAAAAACCGCGTAGCTGGTGGATCAACAACTTAGAGCTAGCTGTACGTATCGTACCACATCATTATTTATGGTCAATCCCATTCAAAGGTCGTACCACTTTTGGCATTCACAGAACTAACTGCGCTCACCACTTTAGGCTGCATTAACTCGAGCTTATCATTAACACTTGGGAATTCCTTGTGCCAGCTATAACCATTTAACCCCAGAAACTTGTTCGTTAGAAGAATCTTAAGCATAAGCCAGTTATCTGTAATAACAAACCCAAGTTTCTTCTAGAGTTACTATTAGCAAAATCAGAAACACGGCAATATTAAATCTGTGACTTCACTGACTTGTAGAGTGAGGTGAGTGGAACAATGACGATATTACAACAAAACAAAAAACAGAAGTTGAAGTGGGAGAGAAATAGTAGCATACAGGAGGGGCAGAGTATTAAGTAGCATCTACTTGAGAGAGAGAGAGAGAGAGATAAGCAACGTATTTTAGCCCTTGTCCGTCGAAACAAAAATTAAAGAAGGGCTCGCATTGGATTGGAGACTCTAGTTGGATAGTGGAACTGAAGTGATTGTTGAGAAAGGGAGTACATCAATGGGCGATGTCAATATTGCCACAACGAGCTATCCAATCCAAACAGAGCCATGGAGCTCACTGTTTCTTGCATAAGTGTATCATCGCCGAGGAAATACCCACCACAGTCCTTCTCATCATAAACGCTGTCATACCACGGGTGAGGGTAGAGCCACTTATCCACCGGGTCAAAAAACACGAATTCGCTGCTCGGGTCCGCCGTCTCGAAGCTGCTTCCCAGAGGCGGTAGCTCCACTATCTCCCCGAGTTCCTCCGGGGTAGACAGCTCGCCGGAGTAGGTTGACATTGTCAATGAGGACGATGAAGAGGAGGAAGAGAGAGACGCCGTGGGAGGACTGAATACCTCCATGGCAGCGGCCTTAGCCGCGGCGGCCTGAACGTCTCTGGGCGAGTTGGAAGTGGGTCGGGGCAGAGATCCCGCAAGTTCGGGAAAGTTGAGAATGGCAGAGTTGCCTTTGATGGCCAGCGCGGCCACGTCGTGGGCACGCGCCGCCATCTCCGGCGTGGCGAAGGTGCCGAGCCAGATCCGATTTTTCTTCCTGGGTTCCCGGATTTCGGACACCCACTTGCCCCACGCCCGCATTCGAACGCCTCTGTACATAGGGTGTTTGCTGTTGCTGACACTATCGCGTCCTCGTTTCATCTTCCTCTGCTCGGCAGGTAATGCCTCAGAAGCAGAGTTTGGTAAACACTGAGACAGCCCAGATGTTGACGATGACGACGACGACGGAGAGTGTGAGGACCGCTTAGAGTGAATGCTTGTCTCTATCTCTGAGCTGTGTAGCTCAGCCATTGGTACTGACCAGGACAACTAACTCGCTTGCAAACCAATAGTTTAGCTTTATGAAATCCCAAAAAAAAAACGCAATCTGTTTTCCCCTTTTGTGCAGAAAAAGGTTCAAAAACAGAGGCTTTGTAATATATTACGAGGGGAATGAATGAGATTGAAGAGGGGAAGCTCAAACTTAAAAGAAGGGTATGAGAAGGACTGGGAGGGGAGAAGGGGGGGTTTTAGTAGAGGCAGGTGAGAGAGAGAGAGAGAGACGCGGGGCTGATTTAGAAAACCAGTGACCTCCACACGAATGGTGCTGCTTTCAATGCCAGCATCTTGCCTGGATCACCATATTACTTTCATATTTTAATCATATTATTATATATCAAACCAAATAAAAAAAAGACCTTCTTTAATTGTTTTTTCTTCTTTCTAATTTTCTCGTTCTATCATCTATGGATGGATAGAGGGGATGAATACAAAGAAGGGCAACAGTGGGATCGCATACTTTGTATGACCAGATTTATATTCCTTCATCTCACATAAGAAACATATGAAAAGAAAGGAAGAAAATCATGATTAATATCATAGACATAAATGTTCCAAAATGTTATAAATGGGGGCAGAGGGTCCCATTGCAATAGTAAACAGTGCCGACGCCCGACGCTGAGGATTTTTGTTGAAAAGCTTTGAGTGAGTTCCTCCTGTTAGAGCTGGTAAGGATGCCATCCAGCTGGGTCTGGGTTGGTTCTACATGGGTCGGGTTAAAAGACCCCCCTTCGAATGGATTGTCATTTATCTAACTCAACCATCGATGGAGGTGCCTACAAACTAGTTAGGGGATTAATCACTACTGCTGGTAATAGATACTATGATCTAGTACAAAAAAAACATTATATTAGGTTTTTTTTTCATATTTTTCTTAGGCATTATTTTTTTTTTCAATTTAGATTTAAAATATCTTTTTCATTTTTAATACCTAAAATAAAATATCTTTTTTACAAATTTAATTTATAAAAAACTCCACAACTTGAATATAAAACATTTTATTCAAATTTCAAACAATACAACTCACTTCATAAGGTTGATGTCAAATATTACAATTTAAATTAAATATAAATCACAAATAAAATAATCAACAATAATCCAATGTTAATTATGTTTAAATTACAATGAGAAGTTATTCACATATTTATTAATAGTCAATTTTAACATTTTTTTTAAAAACGGATTAACATATCATCATGTTGTAAACAACATGTTTGTTTGGGAATTCCGTTGGGAGAAAGGAGTTTACAGATTTTGAGGTATTTGCGTATGTCAAGATTGTTTTACATATTTCGAGATGATTTTTATGGATTTCAAAATAGTTTTTACAGATTTTGAGATAATTTTATCTTAAGTTACGTGCACCGTTGGAGAAATGATGTTGGCAAACAAACACCTAACCCGTCACTCTTCTACCAGGTTGGTGGGTTGACCATGGGTACTAGAGACCAGGTGCAGCCACACGTTCTCTTCACAGTCAAAAGCCCCTCTGGCTCTCCAGCCTGTTAACCTCTCTGTTATTTCCCCCCTGCTCTTGGTTCCTCCTTTTTCCTCTGCTCCTTTGCATGGTTATGACTGTAGAGTAACGCTACAGTTGTCTTTTGGTTCCCCTTGTTCGTTTGCTGCTTCTATCCAAAATATATTCCACTTAAAATACATCTTACCAAGTAAAATGTTTAATTTTTTTAAGCCAGAGTATATATTTGATCATTTACATTTACATAAATTTTCAGTTTATTTACTTAAGTTGAAAAAATACATTTTTGATCATTTTATCTTAATACTGTTAATTTCATTTAACGAAAAATGATGACTAATTAAATGTAAACGATGATTTTATAGTTAAATGATTGCAAATCATGATTAAATTTTAGAATATAAAAATAATTATATTGAAAACTTAAAATTTTGGCATATTTTATCAATTTTAAATGTAAAATCGCAGTTTATATTTGATGGGCCATCATTTTTGATTAAATAAAATTAACAGTGTTGAGAGAAACTAACTAAAAGTTTTCTTTTAAAATTTAAGAAACTAAATTAAAATTTAATGTAAATTTAACTGATCAAATGAATATTTTAAACTGTTTTTTTATCATTTTGTTTTCCTAAAATTATCAGAACATATAAAATAATATATATATATATATGAATATGTATTATTTAATAAGATTCATATATTATTTTTTTATCAAAATTTACTTTAAAAATACTTATTAAAACAAATTTTGTTTTTAACAAAATATCATTTTTAACAAAATATGATACTAATCTAATTTTGGTTATTCAAATGGTCAATTATGATACAGCTGACACCTGTCACTCCCGTATCTTATTATTTATCATTCTTCTGGGTACGGCACTGTTTAATGTTTTATCATACTTAAATGACTCTGCCTTGTCTTCTTCCCTGTAATAAACAGCAGAGTCCCACCCTTCCGGGTTGGGTTTCTGTCACGAAATTCACATTTTGTCCACCATTTCACTCTGCACAGTTCCTTTTTTCCCCCTCAAAAAGAGAAACTTTTTACCTCCTTTTAACTTTCCTGTCACTGTGTACAAGATTTTGGATTATTCAGTTACAGCTAGCGCTGAAGGGTTTTCCATTAATGATATTCCTCAAAATATGAACATTAATTTGAAACCCACTTTAGACAATCAAAGAGCGACAGAAGTAAAAGGCCGAGGATTTTTCTGTATTTACCTTTCAGCCACTGTGGTGTAAAATTATGTTCCAGTTGGTCCCCCAGCAGCATGAGTATCTCCACTCTCTTGGGGCTACGTGGTATCTTGGGTGTTCTTAGAAGCCGTATAATTCTTAGTACGAAGAAACTGGAAATTTCCCCAACGACAAAAAAATCAGTAACTCAATACTCCACGATTATGTATACAACTTCATTCCCCATTATATAGAAACTAATTAACCAAATTCTTAAATTTCGTATCTTTTCGGTAACGATACAGATTTAGAGAGTCCAAGCTTCATTTGTTACTCTTCTTCTCTCTATGATTGGCAGCGAAGGATCTTATCAGTGCCAGGTGGAGATCATAGCCTTAATAATGACAAGAATTTAAAAAATGTTATTAAACACTAATCAAAATAAATCAACTCCAACAAGTGCCATGCAACTTTAAACTTGACTTTAAGCCATTTCTGGATATCATAATAGAAACAGGAGGAATCGAATAATATCTATCAGCGCCCGACATGAATACTGTCCTTTTTTTATCCTTTTTTACACGCACCCATGTAGTACAGACGAGTTTGATTCCTTCAAGTGATGATCATATATAGAGCTTCTCTTCGCATTTCAAGTCCAGTCCCAAACATCAGTTCAGCCAGATCAGGAGGTCATTCTATAGCAGTACAATCTCAGGTTCAACACTTTTTCTTTAGCTGATCAATGAGGGAAAAATCAAGTCGTGAGTTTTGGTTTGAGAGACAAGTTAAGTTGAGCTTCAGATTTTTAATTTAAGGACCTGAAAAGTTCGACCTTGTTCAGTTCAGCAAATTATCGAAATCAGTTTCCTACTGAATCATTTTTAGTTGTACAGATCCTATAACCTACATCATCATCATTAGTATTATTGGGGACCAAAGGAAACCAAATTTGGTGCAAACAAGGTTGTTGTGGAAGCACACCTCAAATTCTGTTGCAGGCCACAAAATTATATGAAAGCTAGGATCTTACTAAAACTCGCAAAACTTAGTTGTATGCTAGGACGCTTCTGTTTTTCACTTCATCACCATGATCCCTTAAGTAGTGCTCATGATTGTATGGTGTACCTTACAAATATGAGCTGTCAACAAACAAAGGTTCATTCACTCAAACTACTACTAATAATAAAAATAAACAAAGGGCACAGCTCAATGATTAGCTTCTCTTAAAGAAAGCTTTCTTTCTTTTCTACTTTTTCCTTTGAACAATGTTCGAGAAACACAAACATCAACACTAATTTGGCTAATTTGCAAGAGATTGAATAATTTGCCGCCAGCTACATGGTAAACAATCTCCTATGAAGCTCCATTTATATACAAGCGTTACCAATAAATTTTACCCCAAAAGGTTTTATGAATAAATTGTGAATATGTGAAATGTTTTTTTGATTAATATTGCTTCGGAAGTGTTAAAAAAAAGGAATAAAGCTATCTAATTATTAGAAAATTAATGTTAACTATCAATGCTTCCTGTGTAAACGTGCAAAATTTGACCTTCACCCTTTATATAATACAAGCATAGACGCAAAAATCAACTATATATAGTTACAACGAGTGAAATGAGAGATGTATCCAACATGATCGAATAATCTTGAAGGGTTACATTTATTAAAGCTTTTGAA
This sequence comes from Vachellia pachyceras, assembly GCA_025593235.1. Taxonomy (NCBI): domain Eukaryota; kingdom Viridiplantae; phylum Streptophyta; class Magnoliopsida; order Fabales; family Fabaceae; genus Vachellia; species Vachellia pachyceras. The sequence goes on from JANTPZ010084775.1 coordinate 6,631, forward strand.
AATCAGCTTGTTCTTGGCTGAGACATATATATTGAATCCCATGTGTGTTCAAACCCAACAAGGTACTTCACGCCTCAAACCCTAATAAATCAACTAAACAGGGTTGGATGGGTTTGTTCTTTACATTAAATAATTGCCCAGTTAAAGTACTATTATCATTACAAGTTAATCATTTATAATGTTCGAATTCACTTCAAGATGGGAATCGAAGGGAAGCCATTATGCATAATCTTGATTGATTAATTACAGAAGATGAGAGGTGGCATTCTATGATTGATAATTAACTGCTTATTTGCTCTTTTCCTCAAAGAGAACGGTAGTAATGTGTTTGTCCTCTGTCATGTTTTAATGAAGCTCTCATTTATCTTCTCATTTATTACTGCATCTCGGAGTAGGGGAAGGCTCAAGAATAAACTTGAAAATGTTGGTGTCCAGAAATTGATTGGATTGAAGTTGTCACTTGTCACAGAGATCTTACTTAAGACTAATTTGTGAAATAATCAGCGCCATGTAAGAATCTGGAAAATGCTCTTTCCTGGGGAAGAAGCTACTGATCAGAACAAATATAATATATATATATATATATCTGCGGATGATGCAGTAGATGCACGAGGGTAGTTGCAAGCTAATACAAAGAGGGGCTAAAGCCAATTGAATGAGTGGAGCCATTAGTTTTATTTTTCAGCTGAAAATGTTTTTTTCCCAGAAAATGGGATGAAAGTGAGATACAACCAGTTGGAATAACACACGAATCATTTCAATTTTTGAGCAGGGACGTATATTAATGAATGAAAAGAAGTATCATTTTCATTTTGACTCCTCTATGTGTACGCGTATTTTTTGTTTCTCACAAAAAATAATAATGATATATGATACTATCATAGTATAGTACCCTACCATCCTGCAGAGCAGAAAGAAAGCTCCAAAAAGAGGTAGATGGAGGTGATGATGCATTGGTCCAGAAGTTTTAAATAAGTAGACCCAAAGCATTTTCAATTTTCAAGTACTAAATGAAGGTGGAGCCATATATATATATATATATGATTAAGATCTATTTATTTAGGTATGTGATTATATATATTCAAATCACATGGAATTCGTGGCAACCATACTAGGCAGTTTTGGGATCCTAAACCAGTCCTCTAGCAAAATGTCTCAGTATGTGGTTTCAAAATTTTATGAAATTACGAGTAACAAATGACATGTAGCCTTCTCTTTGCAAATAATAACAAAATGGCTATGATAAACACCTGAAAACCTCAAAATTCAATATAAATTTTTTTTCATATACTTATCTCGAAAATAGTAAGATCATTTAAAATAAAATAAGTAAATATAATCAATTTCTTAATATTTTTTCTGCCCAGGTCTGGCTACCTACCTATGGTTCATGGAATGCTCGAAGTGGCACAAAATCATGGCTTCTCCTCTACTTTAATGCATCAGGTAAATGCCGCAAGACAATTTTTACAATTCTCTCTCCCCCCTAGTGCAGAAACTTAGGGATGGAATGCTCTTTATGATTTTATTTATGAATAAAGTGACTTGGTTATAGATTTTATTAGACCCATATTAGTCAATGGAATATGTATGTAATCTTTTTTTTAATCAAAATAAAATTAATTATGTTGATAAAAGAAATTTTCAAATATCACATCATTAATAATAAACTGTTTACCTACATAGAATCAGTCACATGTATGTCAGAGCATCTTGCTTCCAATCGAAGTCTTTCGTTTCCACCGAACCAGACGTACCTAAGTATCCTACTCTTTCTCCTGACTTGTCACCGTTATGAAAACTGTTAAGAGAAGATGTTGGCTCATCTGTTGAGAGAAAATGACCCCCTCGGGTTTTTTTTTTTTTTTGTGTTTGTGTTTTGGGACTTCATACTGATGACGATTTCTCTGGGGGTTTCAATGAGAAATCTACCACATGCGTAGGAGCTTCATCTTCCATGTTACGTGTCAATGAGTTGTGGGCCGAGTTGTAAGATGAGCTGTCAAATATGGAATGATTTCAAGATAGTTTGTTATACGCTTAACGGTCTTGAGTCTATAAAAGAGATACGTGCATGTAAAGAACATGTTGAATAGAATATACCGAATTCCATTTTCTTCTTCCGTCTTCCTTTCTCCCTTGGCTCGTACCAACTGGTATTAGAGCCAGGTTAAAGCTGCTACTCCGGCTATTAGTTCCTTCAATGAAGTATCGATCTGAGACATAGAGTACTTGAGATCAGAAATGGCGGCTGTATTCTGATCAATTCTGGTGTTGTTATTCATGGCCAGGGTGGTGTGCGCCTCCATGCACCTCTCCAAGTCAGTAAGTCGCTCGGCAGATCATGTGTCCGGCGCCATCGTCGGACTCGCTCTGATACCAGTTGGTACGAGCCAAGGGAGAAAGGAAGACGGAAGAAGAAACTGAATTCGGTATATTCTATTCAACACGTTCTTTATATGAGCGTATCTCTTTTATAGACTCAAGACCGTTAAGCGTATAACAAATTATCTTGAAATCGTTCCATATTTGACAGCTCATCTTACAACTCGGCCCACAACTCATTGACACGTAACAATACTCCCCCCTCAAAGAGCATCCTTGTCCACAAGGATAGGAGAAACATCACTCGCCGTAGCAGCTGTCGCTGGAAACTAAGGAAACTGTCGACGAAGAACATCAAGATCTTCCCACGTGGCGTCTTCTGCGTTCGTGTGCTTCCAATGTACCAAAACTTAAGTAACAGGGAGATTGCCTCGGCGAGCCAGCTTACGACCCAGCACTGCTAATGACTCTTTGATAGCCTGCCTGTCGTTGTCAAGCAGGGGCATCGATGCAGTGACAGTAGCCCCCAAACGAGCAGACCTTTTGAGCAGGGAGACATGGAACACGAGGTGAATCTGACTCCCTGGAGGCAGCTTAAGCTCATATGCAACCTTACCCACTCGCCGTAATATTTCAAAGGGTCCAAAATAGCGTGCCGCTAACTTGTGAAAAGAAGAACTAGTCAAACAGTTCCGTCAAGAAAGGTTGTATTTTGAGGAAGACGACATCACCCATGTCAAACTCCCGCTCTGTCCTGTGCCGATTTGCTTGGTGAATCATGCATTGCTGAGCCTTCAGCAAGTTATCCTTGAGCAAGCGGATGGTAGCTTCACGCAAGGAGCAGAGGCGGTCGACGAGCTCGTTATTAGAGTCTCCATGTGTGACAGATAGCTCTCCCAAGAAACATCTTCTTCGCGGCGTGTCTTCATAAAGATCAGGTGCCACTTGAGTGCTTTGCCCTCCAAGTGAATACTGATTAGTCGGACCTTCTGTTCAGGTGGTGTGGCATCAACAAGGAAACATTGGTGACAGCGGTACGCCCAGCCGCGGAAATTAGACCCGTCAAATCTTGGAAATTCAACATGAGTTTGCTTCGTCGACGGTAAGTAGTGCGGCCCAGCACCGTACGACCCAAACTGAATGTTTGGATTGCGCTATGTTGAATTGGAGGAACCACCGTTAGCATCGCCATTGACTTGCGCGGTTAAGGTACATTGGAAGCACACGAACGCAGAAGACGCCACGTGGGAAGATCTTGATGTTCTTCGTAGACAGTTTCCAGCGACAGCTGCTGCGGCGAGTGATGTTTCTCCTATCCTTGTGGACAAGGATGCTCTTTGAGGGGGGAGTATTGTTACGTATCAATGAGTTGTGGGCCGAGTTGTAAGATGAGCTGTCAAATATGGAACGATTTCAAGATAGTTTGTTATACGCTTAACGGTCTTGAATCTATAAAAGAGATATGCGCATGTAAAGAACATGTTTAATAGAATATACCGAATTCCATTTTCTTCTTCCGTCTTCCTTTCTCCCTTGGCTCGTACCCTTCCATGTGGTGAAGATGGTCTCATCCCTTCACGGTCCTCAGAAGAAAACGTTTGGGATTTCACAATCAAAGTGGCTCCCATCTTTTCGCTCTTCTCAAGAGAGCAAAGGAATCGGTTGCATTTCCTTCAAACGAAAGGTTGATCCCTCAAGAGGTAGAATGTGAAACAATATCCTACGTCCTGATAGCACACTTTGAACCAAATCAAATATCAATTATAAAGAAAGTAAGGCCAATCTCTTCCTTAAGGCAACATGTTAATATCCCAATTATTAGATGAATGGAGGAAGCAGTACCAAATGGACGCCACCAAGAGATGTTTGCATTTTCTTTTAGCTTTAGAAAGATTTGGACTTGCCAATAACATAGCTCATCATCTCTGCCCATACTGCAATATTTAATATCCTTAGCAAGGGTGCATACTTGAAAGCATGAGCAAATACAAGTGTATCTGATTATGTATTTTGCTACTCACAGGAAGTTTTCTTGTATAAAAAGGTTCAATATTTTTGGAAGATGCAGTGGTTATTTAGGTGCTTTTATTATGATGCAACAAAGGAACTCCCAAATACTTGCTTAGCTACTCAGTCTTATGAAGATTGAGAAATTTGCAGATTGAATCAACTTCATATTTTTTAACATTATGAGAAAAATGGAATCTGGTTTTGCTTTGACTTGCAGTTTTCCCTGAAGCAGCATAGAAATCAGCCAAGGTACTTTAGATAAGTTGGAGTTGCCTTAGAGAAGTACCATTGAAAAGGATTAAGTCATCAACAAAGAAAAGATGTGAAAGGGGGCCCCTTTCTCCCTAACCCAATCGTTTCCCAGTTTGCCTTGTTAACTTCATGAGTGATTACTTGAGAAAGGCGTTCCATGCAGAGCACAAAAATACAGAGAGAAATGGGAGTGGTCTAGAATATACAGAGCAGAAAAATATAAGTAGTGGTCTAGAATATTCTTGTGCGTACATGTGCTTCACTCACGTAGTAACCGTACTGTTGCTATAGTAAATAAATACTAGCAGCTCAAAGACTGAGAATTATCCCTTTGAGCTTTATTCATTTACAGTATTGTTTGTTGATATGAAATTTTGTACTGCAAATGAATAAAACATAAAGGTAAGGAACCAAAATCAGTTGCATCAGCCAAAGAGGATTCCTGGACAGAGACTGCTAAGAGCCAACTTTAATTTTCAACGTACAGGTTTTGATGGTCTTAAGTCAAACCTTAAACCATTAATAGTTTTATCATAATTTCTAAACGGATACACTTACTTTTTGGTAAAATAAAGACAAGAAATAGGCAACAATTGGCATGAAAGCTTCAGGGTAGGAAATGACCCCTTACCCTTCATACTTTGCATATAAGAAGTTCCATGATGCTACGAGTTTCTTTGTCTCCAATCTGGTCCTCACGAAGCATATCAGAAGCTACAGGAGAGAATCCGTATGGACTCTGCACCAGTGCCAAACCAGCAACTTCGTCTTTCAGGTCTGACAAATACAGAGAAAATGCAGCCGCAGCATCTAGTCCACCTTTACTGCGTCCAAAAAGCATCAAACGCTTCCCAGAACCCCAGTAGAGCTTCATTTCCCAAGCATTGTGTGCTACTAAAGCCTTTTACAATGGGGAAACATGAAAATGAAACATTCAGTACATTCCATTGTTTTTGGTGTATTATGGCTGAAATAAGGTTATCAGTAACTGTGCAAAAATCTGACAGTAGAACAAGTACTTTAGCATAAATGAAAAATTTATTTCCATGGTTGAAGCGCGGTGCTTATTTACCTCACTATGAACTTTAGCAATGTGACAGACAAGGTCCATCTTTGAAAAGAATCTCTTAGTGGCTACAAAGTACAAGGGTCCATGATTGCTGAAGAGACCTGAAATAAGTGAATCAGTTCGTCTGAACCATAAGGCGCAATGAATGAGGAAAGAGGACACACGGATTATACCGTACCTGGAATTAGGGGTGGGACAAGGCTAGGCGGCCTGTCAGGGGCCTGTGGCCTAGCCTGTAAAAGGCCTGCACAGGCCAGGCTTTTACAGGACCAGGCCCAGGCCAAGGCCGCGTGGGAGGCGCCCAGGCCCGCCCTGATAGGCCTGCCAAGCCTGTTAGGCCGGCCTGCTTTTTTTTTAATTTTTAAATATTATATATATAAATATATTAACCTCATATTCACTGTTCGAAGCGCCTCTCCTTCCCCAAGTCACTCTGTGCGCCGCTTGTTTGCCCTAGTTGCTTCCAGAATCCAGTGCCTCTCTTGTCTCTTCGCTCAATCGCTCATCTCTTCTACTCATCGGAAGCGTTCCGTTCAGATGCGCTCTTTATTCGCTCGACTTTATTCCTTTGGTCTTCTTTATTTCATATTTCTCTTCTGTCTTGTACTGTACCTGTAATGATCCAGTGAGGTTAACAGAAGATGACAACGACTCCGATGAGGGCTACGGTGGATGACTCTGGTAAGGGACTGAGGGCAATACCCTCCCCTCTCGTCTTCGTTCAAGATTCTAATAATGAGTTTCGTTTTTTGCTTCTCTTGTTCTAGTGCTAGCTTCTTCAATCGTAGATTCTTATTCTTCTTTGATTTGTTCAGTTTTTGCCTATCCCATCTATTTGTTTTTTCCATCTTCACTACTTTTGTGAATCTGATTGGGATATTTCGAACCACTTTTGACTGATTGGGGTTGAATTTTTTCCCCTTTCCCCTCATTTCGTCTCCCTTGATTTGTCTGCTATGGAATTTTTTTATTGCTCCATCATTTTTTAAGCTTTATTATGGGTTATTATCCTTTTGTTTTTGGGTTTGATTTTATTGTATTTTGTTGTTTGTAAGTTTTCTGGTGAGGGTTGCCGAGGAAGAGAGGAAGGGAGAGAGGTTTGATTCTATCGTTTGCTTCCTTGCAGACTCATCCTCGCTGTTAGTCCGTCACTGGCCTCCATTCTCCAATTCCAATGGGTTGATAGTTTTCCTGTGAGTGATTGTCTTCCTGTTAGTCCGTCAGCAAAAAGATTCTATCATTATTGTGAGTGATTGTCTTCCTAGCCTTTTTCATGTCTATGTTTGTCCATAAAGATTTGCTCGGTAATTCGTCAATGGGTTGATAGTTTAGCTAGTATTTTTTTTTATCTTTTTGCTGATTTTATAGAACGTTTGTTTAATAAAATAAGGGGAGAAGCCGAACTAATAAGCAGACCAATCTTCGTCTTCCTCTCTTTGATCTGCAAAGTATCTGGTGGCAGCTATGGAGGGAATGATGCAGAATCAACTATTTTGCACCGGGAAATTATAACTTCATGATGTTTGTTGATGATAAAACGTGAATGTGACAGAGTAAATTGAGTGTGCTTAAAGGGTCTGCTATGGTTTGTTCTTCCT
>JANTPZ010084777.1:0-13437 GCA_025593235.1 Vachellia pachyceras
CCCCGTTTAGGCCCGTGCCCACGGGGCACGGGCCTAAACGGGCGGGTGTCACGGGTAACGAGTTACCCGTGACACCCCTTAAAAAAATCCTAAGCATCCTGTGCAAAATGGAATTATGCACAACTTTCTGCCACCTCATGGATTGTATATATCTCAACCCCAAAAACCAAAAAACACAGTAGAAAATTGGCATACCTTGAGACTTTGAGAGATGAATTACCCTCTAGTGGAAACATTTGAATTGCAAGTTCTGCTCATGAATCAAATTCCTCATCTTCTTGTAGAGTTTCTGTAAATAATTCCACCATTCCCACCCATATATTGAAGTAGTCTGCCTTCTCATCTTCTTGCGGAGCTTCAGTATCAGTAATTCAGTATGGCATACCCCTAGCCATTACAGATTTGACACAGAGTTTGATAATTACCAATCATCAAGCAAGAATCAATCTTCTATATCATTCTCATGAGTTCATAAAGGAGCAGCAGCTCCATAATATTTGTTAGGGTACAAAATAAAATCTTTCACAAATAAAGCAACCAAACGGATGTTGAGGAAATCTGGGTAGCAAGAAGTAATCAGAGAGTATTCGAGCCTTAGCAAGAGTTTACCGGTCATGAATCGAAAGTAAATAATATAGCAAGTGAGAAAGCTTGAGATATACATGCCTTATGCAACTAGTAAGTAACAAGTAATAACAGTAACACCTCCCAATCTACATGATTGAAGCATTTGTGGGTTCAAACAGCAGAATCACATATGAAACTCAATAAAACTATGCAAATTAAATGAAATAAGCATCTTTTGATATTAGACTATTTTGGTCCAGATCTCACATCCTATGAACCAAATTTTCAAAAACAACCAGGTTAAATCACATGACTCATCCATTATCCATAACAGCCAGGTTAAATCCACACACATATAGAGGCATATAAAAAATCCACTACTAATAATCACAAAAATGCTAATACAACCCACTTGTTGAATGGCAAGATCTCTTCTAAAGAAGGAAATGTTCTTTGTCATATCAATGACACTATCCCTTCTCCAATTCCATCTGATCCATAATCAGACTTAGGAGCAACAGAGACCTGAGTTAAAGAGCTAATTCTCACAGTCACAGATCTGTTAATTCTCACAGTCACAGATAACCATAAGAGACATAAGAGACCTGAGTTAGTTATGTCCTGCATGAAAATTTCGAAAACAGCAAAGGTTAAGAAAAACGTATACATATGTGAGCATAAGCACATGTAAATAAAGCCAAACATGAGAATGTAATCAAGACATGACATTATGGATATCCAAAGTTACCATTACAATTTACAACATCAAACCTAATATAATCCAAAGTTAACATTACAGCAGCAATCATGAGAATGTAATCCAAACATGAGAATGTAATCAAAACATGACATTATGAATATCAATTGATCCTTCATGCAGGATGTTGGACACCAGCTTCAAATTCATTCGAACCCTTCATTGCATTATCTTCCTCTGCAATACAATCAAAGTTGTTTTATAAAAACATGTAATAGGAATTTAATGAAACAATGAAATTAGAATAAATAGAAATGTAATAGGAAATAAAATACCCATAACAATGTTTGCAGTCTCTTCAAAATTATCTACATCAAAATCACTGGCTCTATGGGGTTTCTTGCAAAGCCAATTTTGTGCACATATGAGTGCCTCAGCCATCCTTGAAGATAAAGAGCTCCTGAAAGTATCTAGTATTCGACCCCCAGTACTAAAAGCTGATTCTGAAGATACTGTAGAGACCGGTGCAGCCAACAAATCACGTGCCACCAAACTTAAAACCTTATACTTGTATGCATTCCCCTTCCACCATGACAAAATGTCAAATTTCGGATCACGAAAGAGCACAAGTTCAGCTTGAAGGTATTCATCCATTTATGATATTTTCTCTACATTGCACTTTGCATCAGCTGTAGCTAAAAACCTTTGGAATGTAGTATCAATGGATGACAATGTAATATCAAGTTCAATCTCTGGAACTAACAAATTATTTCCCGACCCACCACTTGTTTGCCCTTGTTCTGTTGATGTAACTTGAGATGCAGATGCTTCACCTGGATGAACACAAGTTGAATAGTGTTCATATAAGTGATGTAAGGCATCCATTGACCTCTTCATCATAGTTTTACGCGTTGTAGTGTCACGAAAAACGTCTTCAAAAGCAACTTTGATGTATGTCAATTTGAATCTAGGATCTAGAATACATGCCACAACCAATAATGGATTCATTTTGTTTGTTCCTCCCCAATACTTATCATACTTGGATTGCATTCTTCTTGCCATGTCATTCAACAAAGAGGAACTAGTTGCACTTGTTCTAAGTTGTGATTGAATTGCAACAATGTGCTGGAAACATGTATTTGATGTGACGTAATTTGATCCAGAAATTTTCAAAGTTGTCGTGTAGAATAGCTTCAAGAAAACAAAAAAGTCCTTGGCAATGTTCCAATCATATGCAATAGGAGGTGAAACCGTATTCATTGCATCAGAGAACTCAGCATCATCGTATTCAAGTAAGGCATTAAATCTACCTTTCTTCTTGAAATAGTCCTTGTACTCTTGATCTTCTTCTTCCATCCTTGTGAAGACTTTGATGAACTTAACAGCACTCTCAAGCATAAGGTATGTTGAATTCCACCTACAAACGAAAACTCATTTCAATTAAAATCATCAAAGGAAAGCTAATTTCAAGTTATCATACAAATTAGTTAAATGAATTACCTAGTGGGACAATCCAAGGTAAGAAAACTCTGCGTCTCGACTCTCTCTCTTTCAGCAAGCACTATAAATTTACGTTTCCTTGAAGGAGAACTTTTAACGTATTTGATAGCATGCCGGATCAACCCAATGGAATGATTCATCTCCTTGAGACCTTCTGAAACAATCAAATTTAACACATGAGCTGCATATCGCATCTGCATGAACTCTCCATCACACACCAAACCATCCCAACTCCTTAAACGCCTTTTTAAAGTTGCAAGCGCTGATTCATTAGCAGAAGCATTGTCGACAGTAATAGTAAACACTTTATCAATGTTCCACTGGAATAAGCAATCCTCAATTTTTTTGGCAATTGTGTCCCCTTTATGATCCTCAATCTCACAAAAGTTAAGAATGCGCTTATGCAAATTCCAATCCTCATCGATCCAATGGGCTGTCAAACACATGTAGTTGGTGTTCTGTAATGAATACTTGAATACCAATTGATTACCAATTGATGTAGTTGAATACTTGAATACCAATTGATATTGGTCTTAATGAAAGCAAATCTGGTTGTTTAAGCATGAAATTTTGAATTGGAGTATGTATGATATGTGTGCATTGTTGAATAATCATTTGGAGTACGTAATAATGTCATAGAACTTGCTTTCCATATTTATTACTTAATTCCCCTTTAGTTTTATGGATGAACTGGATTGATAATTTGGCCAGATTTACCAATCATATTTCTCAAATGTAATGATATGTATTCATAGCTAGCAATCTTAATTATTATAGTTAGTAATTACCAATGCTTGTCCTTTCCTCTCAAGAGGCCATCCACACATTCGTACCAACACATTTAACCTACCAGTCAAGCTCCTTTCCAAATACCTTAGTTTAAAGAAACATACCGCCTAAATACAGAGATGGATGCAGTATGATTATCTAAAAAGCATGGATTTGCTTATACTATTTAGTGGGAAGCGGATTAAGAAGAAGAAAGTGCAGTGTAACATGGAAAAAATATCAATCATGGCCAGGACGAGTTTATAAAACACTTATCAGACCAGTGCAGCATGCCAGCATCAACAGAATCAAGCATGGACAAAATATCAATCGAAAATACGAAAAATCCCAAAATATTTCAAACAAAATAAACCATTTCACAACAATCAAATCGGATGAAAATCAAAAGGGAAAACGACTTTTTAACGATGAAAGTAGCAAGTTGATTAGAGCAGTTGGGGTTTGATCGAAGATTAGAGCACTTTCGCAGAGTAGTTGGGGTTTCCCAAAACTCCTCGGATCTACATCGTGGAGTTGAGAAAAAGGAAAACAGCCGCTTATAGGTAAAGGAAGAGACAAGAGAGTGACGAGTCGGAGACTATGCAGTGACAGTGAGCTGGAGACTGTGATGGACGACGGTAACGCTAAGCTAGGGCTAGGCACTGAGAGTGAGAGAGAGATGAGAGAGGGTGAAGTCGAGAGAGGGTGTGACTGTGAAGTACTGAAGTCTAAAGTGAAGTGACTCACACACACGCACATGAGTACACGACACGCTCCAGAAGAATTAAGGTAACGGGCAGCCCGTGGGGTAACCCGTTCCCCGCCCCGTTAAGAACCAAACAACCCCGTTTTGGTCCCACTCGTAACGGGTCCAATATGGGCGGGCGTTCATGGGCTTTTTTGGACCGGGTAGCGGGCGGGGCGGGCAATTTTGCTCACCCCTATATTCGATCAGCTACACTACAAGTTTTGAACAAAGCTTCTGTGGATTATCACCCCTAGGATTCACAAAACAACTACTTTGGCTTAATTGCATGTCTCTTTTATTTTTTTACATTAATTTTCTCCCATTTTTCATTTATTTTCTTTCTCACTAACAATCTTCATAAATAACGTAACGTTATATTTAGAAAAAAGTTAAATTTTCTACGCATGCATAGTTTTTAACTAATTTTAGCCTCTAATTCTTTTTGCATGATTTTAGTAGTTTTTACTTATAAAGGACATGAGGTACTATTTATAATTTTTATGATCATCTCTAATAAATACCTTTTTAATATCCTTTACCCTAATTTTCACCATTTATTTGTTATATTTACCGTCTCAAAGTCAAGAACTTTTGAAAGAAACGGAAAAGGAAATTTAAACAACCATTAATGGCCTCAACAATTTAATCAATTTATTGTTTGCATGTGTTTATAGTAGCGTTATAAAAGTATGTTCTCATAAGGTAATACAAAACTCTTATTACATACTTATTTTATAGACCGTAAATTATGTTGAAAATTTACATTACACCCCTGATCCAAAATATACCTCCCTGCGCCACATTATAAATACAACCCCGCCTCGCAACCTCTTGCATATACTTCTCTCTCTTTGTGATACAAACACTCATCTAAACATGTTGCCTACATTTCTCATTCTTGACGCATTTCTCTTCTTCACTACTCTATCACTTCTCCTACTACTTTTCTCTCGCCTAAAACCAACCAGGGATGGTCGGAAACAACCACCAGGTCCATCGTCCTGGCCGATCATTGGCAACCTGCACCAGTTGGGTACCCTCCCCCACTGCTCCCTTCAGTCTCTTTCCAAGCGATATGGGCCCATCATGTCCCTCCGACTAGGACAGGTCCCTACCGTTGTTGTATCTTCCCCGGAGGCTACAGAGCTTTTCCTCAAGGCTCACGACGTCATTTTTGCAAGCCGCCCAAGGACTCAGGCGTCGGAGCTATTTTCTTATGGCTCCAAGGGAATGACTTTCTCTGAATATGGGCCCTACTGGCCCAGCATGAGGAAGCTCTCTACATTGCAGCTTTCAAGTACTTCCAAGGTGGACATGTTTGGTCCCATAAGAAGGGAGGAGCTGGGAGAGGCGGTGGAGTCGATAAAGCAATCAGCAGCGACGAGTGAGGTGGTGGGGGAGGTGATAAAGCACATGATATGCATAATGATATTGGGTTGCAAGAGAGATGCTAGGTTTGATGTGAAGGGAATCGTTCAAGAGACGCTCACCTTGGCTGGAGCTTTTAATATTGAAGATTTCTTGCCTTTCTTGGGCCCATTTGATATTCAGGTATTTTAAAATTAATCATAACGCTAAAAGGTTAGATTTCAATTTATTTTGATAGATTATTTCAAGTATATTGTGCAACATAGTCGAATGCAAAAAAAAAAAGTGAGAGTATTGATGAAAACACAATCCATGTCTATTTGGAAGGCGGTGAAATATACCTCTTCAACATGATTTACTGTTTACAAAATAAAAATATGGAAAAAGTTTGTCTCAATAGACGTAAATGTACTTTCATAACATCATTACAAACAGAATTAGAGCTGATAATATGGGTTCAACCCACCGGTTGGGCTAGTCAAAACCAAGCCCATTTGGATGCAGTTAGATATATTTATCTATACCGAAATTTTTCTAAAAGATTGTATTCATACTTCGAATAGTTAAGATTTTACATTTTATATATTATATTGATTTACTGGGTAAAAATAAGAGTTATGATTTGGCAGGTTCAGAAAACACAACGTATAAAAAATAAAAACATAAAAATAGACATGACGTTCTGATTCTCTTTTATCAATCTTGTCGAAATTATGAAGAGTTAGAATAATTTAAAGAAAAGGTTGAGACGGTTATTGATGGGGGAACCCGCTTTATTTAAAAATGAAACCATTTTCTTAAGAGACGAGTTACATTTATAAATTTATAAATATTACTGATTCGGGGATTTAGAAAACGATTAGAGAAGAACAGCAAGGAAATTGATGAGATGTTAGAGAATATCATTAAAGAGCATGAAGAGGCACAATCGGTACCTCAGAAAAAGGAACACAGAGACATCGTGGACATTTTACTTTCTCACCTGAAGGATTCTCCTCAAGACGACGAACACAACCCAGTCAAAGATCGAACCAATATCAAGGCCTTACTTGTGGACCTCTTTTCTGGTGCAATAGACACTTCCGTCACTGTCACTCTCTGGGTTTTCTCAGAACTCTTGAAGAATCCAAGAGTCATGAAAAAACTCCAACACGAACTAGAAAACATCGTAGGGAAAACCAGATTGGTGGACGAGGTGGTTGATTTGCCGAGGTTGACTTACTTGGATATGATCGTCAGAGAGACTCTAAGGCTACATCCTGCTGCGCCATTACTGCTCCCTCGAGTCAGCACAGAGGATATAACTATCAATGGATATTACATAAGGAACAAGTCACGAGTGATTGTGAATGTTTGGGCTATAGGACGAGATCCGAAAATATGGTCGGATAACGTGGAAGTGTTTTATCCAGAGAGGTTCATGAACTGTGATGTAGATGTTCGAGGAAAAGACTTCCAACTGTTACCGTTTGGTTCAGGTCGAAGAGGATGTCCCGGGATGCAAATGGGTTTGGTTACTGTGAAGCTTGTTGTAGCACAGGTTAATGCATTGCTTCAAGTGGGAGCTTCCACGTGGCGTTTCTACTGATGAGTTGGACATGGCTGAGAAATTTGGCCTCTTAATTCCAAGAGCTAATCACCTACCGGCTCTTCCATCTTTTCGCCTAGACAGTTGGAGAATTAATTGCAAAATGGGCATACTCCGTTTCACATGTGAAAACTCAGTTACGTATGTGAAAGTTCAATTGCACATAACATAAAAACTCAATTACATATATATATATATATGAAATATTCTATTTTACAATTAAGTCCTCAATTCTCCTTAAATTAAATCTAGTCATTCTGCAGTAATGAGGTATCGGTGCACATGCTAAAGATAAGCATCGAAATCGGTTAAGATTTATTTTCTTTCATTTTTATATAAAACACGCATACAAGTGACTAATATACGTACACACGTAGATATAAAACCCATTTTGGATTCTTGCCAGCGTGCGATTCTTAGGCTCTTTGATTTTTACTTATTTATTTTTTAAATTTTTATATTAATAATGATACTAATTACACTACAAAAAAAAGTCTTATTCCTGCTGATTTAAATCCGCAGGAATAGTGTTTGTAGAAAATTTTTTTCTGCGGATTTTGAAATCCGCATGTAATTTTCCTGTGGATTTTTTCGCAGGTAATTTCCCCAGGTAAATCCGTAGCTAAATCGCCCATAAATGAATTAAAAAACGGAAAAATATCAATAAATTTATCGAACATCCTAAAAGAATCCGAAACAAACAAAATATAGCATATACAAATTTCTGAGAATTGTATTAGAAGCACATCAAACAAGTCTTTAGTACAACATTTATATATATAAAAGTTTGGCATTAAGACAAATACATATAAAAGTGTTTTCTAATCATCATGGTCATCATCCTCGCTCACAAATGTGTCAATATCTTCATTATCAGAATGTGTAACATTTGGCTGTAATTGACTTGCAGGTTGTGGTTGTGGTTGAGATGGCGCATGAGAAGAAGAACCTATAAATCCCAAATGTTGCATTAAAACTTGTACATTCTTCGTTGTTTCAGCAAGTTGGGTGTTTGTTTCAGCAAGTTGGGTGGTTGTTTCATCAAGGCGAGAATTTGTCTCAACTAATTTGACTCGTAAAGCTTCTTTTTCCTCTTTGGATTTTTGTAATGAAGCATTCAAAGCATGAACCTGTGCTCTAATAAGCTCATAATCCTCAGGAGTAGAAAGTGAAGATCTAGAAGACAAAGAGGAAGAAGAAGTCCTTCCGATATCCCCAAATCCAAATACTCTCCCTTTTTTCTTACCTCCAACTGATGTTATAAATATGTCCATATCAGATGGCACTGGTACTAATGGTTGACTAGTAGCAATATCATCTCGATCATCTGTTGATGGGCATTGTGAAAGTATGTCTGCCTTCTTTTTTTGAAAAGATTCATATTAAGAAAATTCATAAGATTAGAAATTACAAAGCGTTAAGGCAATGAGTAAAAACATTACACAACACTTGCATACACAACTTATTAGTGATTAAACATAATTGGTCCATAGTTGAAAAAGTACTTATTAAATATATACTTACATATGCACTTGCTGCTTGATCTTATTAGGGGTATGATATTTCTCATTTTTACATCGCGTACAAGGGCATCGAATGACTCCTTCACTTAAACATATTGGTTGTTCACGAACAAACTTCATAAACTCTTCCATGCCAAGTATAAACTCATCTGTGTACCCATTCTTCTTGTGTTGAAGCCTATTATACATCCACCTTCGATGAGGGGGATGTCCATTTTCTACACAATCAATAAATAAATGACTCTAATATCATAACAACAACTCTAATAACAAAAAGAGATAATATCACAATGCCTTTTGTTGCTAAAAAAAATCTACAGGAGAGGAGTAAGCAAAGAGATAGAAGAAAAGGAAAATGATTTAAAAATAAGAATCAAAGTGAGAAGTAAAAAAGGGAAGAATCAAAATTACATATTAACTAAAGGAAATAATTTCTGACAAATTCTTAAAACTTCTCAATAAGTTACTTCAACTCATCATTTACTCAACTAATTAGTTAGCATTAAAGGCACACTGTTTGACCTTTAAAAAAATTGATCAAGTGGGAAGTTTTTCCATTCATTTGTCCACATGATGCAACCCTTCTTTGGACTTTTGTACTGCTCAAGACAAAGAGGAATTCATTCACTGACATGCATGATTACAACTTGGATGATGAGGAAGATGGAGACTCATTACCATATTTTGCATTACATGTATATTATAAAGAAAGAGCCGACTTGGTGCAAGCATGAAATGGACAGCATTTGACAGTTTCTGCTTTATTAGATACCATTGAGCACAACCCTTGCACAGCAAGGTTCCAAAACTTTCCCATAATTTGATTTTATACACTTTCGTCATCATAAAGTCATGGAAAATTGAACAATATAATATGTGGTGGCTTATATAAAAAGAAAAAAAACTTTCTGTTTTGGCTTTTGCTTCTTATACTCTTCCTTTCTCCTATGCATTTTTTTATCTCTTGTGTCTATTGTCTATGTATGATCATTAGCTCATTTGATACTTATAATAAAATTTCACTGGTTTCTCCTGTCTATGATATGCAAAAGGTAAAATTCTACTGCTAGTACCCAAACAGAGATCAACTAAAGAAAAGAATTTACAACAGGCCATGAGACCGTTATTAGGTATAAGCTTCCAAAGATAGAAGAACAAAGAAGAGATTCCTGGAACGTAAATGCTTACCTTACAACTCGAACTGGATAGCCTTTTAAACAGCTAACTTTTAAAGCTAAATTGTACTTTTCAAACTTCTAATCAAATGATTGTACATTGTTTGTTCGTTTGTTTCCCCTCAAGTTTCTACCACCACTGCAACAAGGGACATATTAGCTATTTCAACAATAATCCAATAAAAACAAGGAAAGATTAATAAAAGTATTAAACAAAATGGAAAGAAAATTAAAGCAAAAGACAAAAAGGGAGAATGGGAGAAGGGTGGAGGAAGATAACATAAAATTAATTCGAAGAGAAAAAAATCAAATGAGAGCTTAACAAATCTGCAACATAAGAAAACTAATGCCTCGTTTGGTACACAGAATTCATTTCGATGGATATGGATATGGAAATGGATATGAATGTGGATGTGGAAATGGAAATGGAAATTAGGTTTAAAAGTATGTTTGGTATGTCATGGAAATGAGGTATGATTTTTAGATGAAAAGACCTAAAAGCCCTTCTAAATTTAAAAATCTTTTTTTAATTCTTTAACCATCTCCCAGGGTCACCGTCGAACCGAAGGAGCAAAAAAAATATCATGGGTCGTCATCATCGGGGTCGTCATCGGGGTCATCATCGTCGGGGTCATCGTCGGTCACAGTCGTTGGATTTGCAATTGCAGTCGTGGGTCGTCGTTGTGCGTCACCGTCGCTGTTGCTGGATTCACCGTCGTGGGTCACGGTTGCAGGAGGTCGCCGTTGCTGGAGGTGAGTGCTCGCTCATCGTTGTCGTGGGTCACGGTACCATGGAATTCGTCGTCGTCGTTGCTCGCTCGCCGTCGAGGTCACTGGTCAGGCATGGGCAGAGATGGAATTATCTCCATGGATTTACAAATCCAAACTTTTGAGATGGAATTGTAAATCCATGGTTTTGGTGGAATTGGCTTCTATGTGGAAGCCAATTCCATGGTACCAAACATGCATGGATATGGAAATCAATTCCATTTCCATATCCATGCCTCCAAATTCCATGGTACCAAATGTGACCTAAATGGAAGCAATAAGATAGCTTAGCATGTATTAGCAAAACAACAATAAGCAATCAGCAAATACTAGAACTGGTGAGAACATGCACCCCAAACTCATGGGTTCAGACAATATAACTAAATAGTTTAATGAGCTGACAGTTTAGATACAGGTAGACATGTCAAGATGAAAAACAAAAAAACATAGAAATTCAAGAACCTTTTAAAAATCTTCCAGTATAAAGAAAATACTCTCCGTGATCCTCGTCATCAACATAACCACCAGAAAGAACTACTGATTGTGCACCATAGTTTGATTGTCCCGCAATACCACTAATATAAGGGAAATGAACACCCTATTGCCTGCATTCAAGTCTATCTTCCCATAAGAACAGGTTACTTGCACCAGAGAATGACTATATTGCCTCAGTTGGTATATCAAATTTATAGTAGCGAGAGATGTTTAAATTGTTTGTGGGAAGGATATTGGTAAATAGCTAAGAAAGGTTATTACTGAAAGCTTATTGAAAGCAGGCTATGGTGTGAAGGTGGCTCCTTTCACGAGTATAAATTATTAAATATTGTTAAACTGCCAAAGGGATGAAGGATTTTTAAATACCCATAAAGGTTCAGAGTGGCCGACGGCGAGAGACTTACCAGATGCAACTCAGAGAAGCTTCAGATTCAGAGTAGCCGACGGCGAGAGACCAAGACTCTGACACTGGCCGAGAGCAAGAGACCAAGACTCCGAGATTGAGTGACTGCGACTGGCGGACTGGGTGTGGGCTAGGGATTTCAGATTCAGAGGGCGACCAAGAGTGGGTGACGAACGAAAGAGCGGTGGACTGCGAACAGAGATGGCTGGACGGAATGTGGCTGAGCAAGAGACCCCTACCTCAGATTCAAAGGGCGACTAGCGAGAATATTGAGCTTTGATGCGAGCGCAGACAGCAGTGAACCAAGTCTTGAAACCTTGTGGATGCACAGACAGCAGAGAGAATATTGAGCTTTAATGTTACATACGGAATGACTTTCTGCAAGCAAGTTTACCTGTGGACACTCATTCCGCGGGTAAAATTTACATGCCAAAATAATTTCCGCAGGTAAATTTTACCCGCGGAATGAGTTTCCGCAGATAAACTTGCCTGCGGTGCAGAATGACTTTCCACAGGTAAATTTTTTCAGCCTTTTTTTCAATTTTATCAAATACAAATTTTTTCAGCCTTTTAAAATAAATGTTTTAATCAATTTTATCAAATATAAATTTTTAAATTTTCAAATTTAAAAAGGTCATAATAAAATTATATATATTATTAGGGGTGCTCACGGGACGGGACGGGATCGGGAAATACCAATCCCGATCCCGATCCCGAAAAATTCCCGAAAAGTCGGGATCGGGAATTTCCCGAAATTTGTGATTCGATTGCCCAACAATTGAAGACATATTTGTTTTAATGAAAGCAGAAATGAAACAAACAGCACAATCAACAAAGCAAAGTCATCATATTTATATTAGCATTGTAAGAGAACCTGTACAGCAAACAAAAAGGAAGCTGAAAATAAGTATTCCAATGAACGGAGGAATATTAGCATGCAATCTGAGCAGTATTGATATCACCAATATGTATCAATACTTCATCATTGTCACAGCATAGCAGTCTGAGCTGAAAATAAGTGCTGCCGACTTATCTACTTCATATCAACATCCATTCATCATTGTCACAGCATAGCTACCATCATAACATATTCCCCAATCGCCCACACACAATTAATACACGCCTAAGTACAATAACTCAAAAGTAAGCAATGGAAGCCAATAATCTTGTAATCTGGCAACATGGCAGTTCTCCTATAAATAATAAATGGAAGGTTGCATACCATCTTAATTCAAAACATGAAAAAGTGTACACCATCTTAATTCAAAACCTTAAAAATCATCATACATCTGGAGTTCACACGTCAAGTACTCAAGTTAAACTCCATCTGCTAATAAACTTACAACCACAGTACTTTCACATCTGGGCTGAATAAACTCACAACCACAGTACTCACAAGTCACAACCACAGCAGGACCAGAATAGTCAATAGCAATATAGACTGAAGTAAGCAAATTCACAAAGAAAGATTCAAACTCTAGCAATAGCAAACTACACTCATAAGAATATGAATCTGGCTCCCATAAAATTAGCAAACCTAGATTGAGTAGTTGCTTGTTTCTTGAGACTCAGGTGGCATGCTTAAGCTTCTTGATTCAGCTACAAAAAGCAAAAGTGAAACAAAATCAATGACAAGTATTTAATAGATAAATTCATGAAATTAAGTAATGAAACCAAAGAGAATAGCTGAAACCTTGTTCTGCAGCAAGAGCTTCATTAAAATTATCAATTTCTCCTCCTTCTTGTTGTTGTAGTTGTTCACACAAACTAGACGCAGATATCCAATTTTGCGTACAAATTAATGCCTCAACTGTCTTTGGTGATAGGGAACTTCTAT
>JANTPZ010084779.1:0-16572 GCA_025593235.1 Vachellia pachyceras
TCTCCAGTTTGAAATGGGTTATCGGGAGTTGTTAAGAACTGACAAGGCATGGATATATTTTATTGGGAGTGGTTAAGAGCTGACAGGAAGGGACATTGTGTAAGAAGCAGAAACTATGATTATTATCACTACCAAGATATTACAAAGATATAAGAAGCAGGAATGGTTTGGTCAAAAAAAAAAATAAGCACGAATGGACATATTTAGTGGCTTGCACGGAGCCCAACAAAACGGGAAGTGGCTTATGAATAGTGGATTGAGTGAAGAGCCGATTCTTAAGCCGAGCTGAAAGATAGGTCGATTTATGAGATATTGATTTCAGGAGCTCTGCTTCGAATTCTTACAGGGCGCTGGTTCCTGGTTGGTTCGCATGCCGCACAATGGGAAACCTAACCCAGGTGAAGGCCCTACCAAAAAAGGGCAAGTTACGAGTTCAGTCGGATTCATCAATCAATCTGGTACAAATTTAATGAAATTCATGCGAATCAATAGCATATAGTAGCATCTCCAAAAATGGGTGGTAGTTGAAAAAAAAAAAAAAGAACAATACTACGATGAAACTTTCCATCGAACACGGGATGGGGCTAACTCGCACGCAGACTCAAATGTAGGTGTGATGGCATTGATAGTTGGTGGGATCTTTCACTTTCCTTTTCAAGAACATGATGATGCAGCAAAGATTAAATATTAAAAACGTGAGATAGTGATTTTTCTTTTTTCCGATCGACTCCTCAAGTTCCTCTTGGATCATTTTCCCCCCTCCAATGGAGATAATAATGGAGGCAGGCAAAATCCAATAGGGATCCTTTATTTACTCTCTTCTTCCTTTTTCATCAGTTTTCATTATGTGGGTGGATAATTATTGGGTTTTTTCTCCTGCACTGCACTTCCCACCCAAAACATGAAAACTGAAAAGCAGTAAAAATGAAATAAAGGAATCACACTCAAAGCCTTAAAATAAGGTGGTGAGAGAGTCCGACAACTTATGGCAGTAACATGTTAGTGTTACAGAAAGCAAGAAAAAGTGTTCATTCATTTATCTTGCTCTCTTGCTTCCCCGTTTCTATATTACTCCATTTATCTTGCTCTCTTGCTTCCCCCGTTTCTATCTTACTCTGACCTATTCTCCATGTCCAGAAATATGGAAATTACACACATCCTTCTACGAGCTACTACAATCCCAAGTTCCATTTTTCTCTCTTCTGTCTCTCTCTCTCTCTCATAAATGGCCCAGCGGGACCAAATATATGTGGAAGAAAAACAAAAAAGAAAGAAGGGAAAGAAAGGAAAGAGAAATTTGGGCGTGTCTTCAAATCTCTTCCAACCATGCCCACCTTAAACTACGATCTCCCTGTCTCTCTCTCATAGGGGCTATGTTGTTGTTACCCGAAATACCCTTTCTGCAAGCCCCCAAAAAATCCCATCTTCGTCATGGTCCTTCAAAAGAACAACATTTTCTACAGAGTTATGAGGGCCTTTTATGTCTCTCTTTGTCTCGGTCAGAGTTCAACAGAGAAACCAGGAAAGCCAGAACCTCCTCTGTCTTTTCTCTCGTCTGCCTTATTCTACACTTGTCTTGTATCCTATCCTATTTCTTTCTGTGCTTTCCCACCATAGTTGATCGTTTTAGGTTTTGGGCTTGTGGGTTGCTCTGATATTCGCTGATCTGATGAAGAAGATGAAAAAGATCGTTTCTTTCGATTCTCCTTATGCTATTTGTGAGGATCAGAGGAGTAAGTATAGGCATCAAAGTCTGTTGCAGGACTATGAAGAGTTGCAGAAGGTATTACTTCATTTGGTTTATGAAGATTCATGATTCATATTGTGGGTTTCATTATATCTACGATTCTTTATTGCTTTGTCGCTTTTACCTCTGTATTATTTGTTCGAGGTAATAACAGTTGAAGTTATAAAAGAAGAATTTTGATCTGGTGGTTTTTTTGCCTTTTACCATGGGATGATTTGGTTTGATCTCTCTTGTTTTTGGAATTTCTTACTATTAAGCTCCTTAATGAAAGAAAGCTGTTTATTCCATAGTTTTGATTTTTTTGTTTGAGAATTCAGGCTAATTAGTTTTATTTCGCTATTTTTTACTAGGGTTTTTTTCTTGAATCCTAAAATTTAGTATGCTTTATCCAGTCTGCATAAGAACTTCTGCTTTCGACTGGTTTTGCCGGAAAAAAAAATCTTTTGTAAAAATATTATCCGTAAGTGTTGTTTGGCATTTGAACCCTATTCCTCAGGTATCTGGAAATATATGTACTTTATAAAAAAGATTGATGATGGAATATATTAGATAAATCGGTATTTCTGTGTTCTTTAGAACACGCAAATTGAATTTGGAAATATATCATAAATAGTCTACTAGTAATTGTGTGGTAATTAAAC
Organism: Vachellia pachyceras; assembly: GCA_025593235.1. Classification (NCBI taxonomy): domain Eukaryota; kingdom Viridiplantae; phylum Streptophyta; class Magnoliopsida; order Fabales; family Fabaceae; genus Vachellia; species Vachellia pachyceras. The sequence continues at coordinate 2,389 of JANTPZ010084779.1, forward strand.
TCCATACACCAAAGATCATGTGTTTGTTTTCCTGTGCTTGTGTTACAAGTTTATCGGTGCAGTTGGCTGGGCAAACACTGTCTGTATCAGATTCACTATCCATGAGATGGAAAATGTTTACTCATGATATTAAATATGTTCAGGAGATGGAAATCATGAGAAAGAAATTGCAAATTTTGAAGCAGAAAAGGCTGATGCTATCAACTGAAGTTCGGTATGGTCTTGGCTTCTAATTACTGGTTTTTCATATCAATTATAATTGTGATTTTTATTATCCATATAGTTCAGTTTGTCATCCTGACAATTTTCCATGTTACTGCAGATTTTGTAGGCAACGATGCAGATACCTAATCAAAAATCCTCCTTCCAAGCTTCAACAACATCAAGATGTTTCCCTGCTGCATAACCCTAAAATTCAAGCTTCCATTGTCTCTAAGAACCGAAAGTACAGTAAAAAAGAATCCGGTTTGCAACCTCATATTGCTTCTCGTTCTCGTGCAAAAGGATTAATTTCTAATGGGGTTGAGGCTAAATCACAAAAATCTGCACGAGTGTTCGATGTAAACCAGAATACTAGGAGTGTTACTGGAAAAGATGCTTTTTTCATCAATTCTGCCGCTCAACTGTTTGACTTGAATCAAAATGATAGGATTCACGGTGGGAAGGATGTAACAAAGAAGAGTGTAACCCTATTCGATTTGAACCAGATTTCGGTAATAATTAATCATACAGTGCTTTATTTACATCTACTAGTCCATTTTTATTTTAATTGTTGTTGGCTTATATGTTAATCCGTAATTATGCAATGTAGATAGAACAGGAGGAGTCGATGGGTGACATTGAGCAGATGGAAAGTGAGGAACCTGAGAGAAGTGCACGGAAAGGCGCAAGCGATGAGCAGCCCAGTGATATCAAGTTATCGGGTTGCCGAAGCATGGGAAATGGATCAAATAGGACAGGGAAGAGGAAGATCTCATGGCAGGATCAGGTGGTGTTGAGGGTTTGATCATAGTACAGTAGACAAAACCTCCTGCTCGTTTGGAATGTTATAGACTTACAGTTAGACGTCATAGATTTTTGAAGTTCACTAAGCTGTTGTAGTTTTATGTTTCTTGTGTAAGATATGTAAGCTATATTTTTATGCATATACGTATAGATGAAATGGGGAAGTTCTGCTCTGGACAGTAACATTTCTCTTCACTGTTTAATTAGTCTTTTAATAATGCTATGCCTAAAGTAGACCGAGATAGGATTTTTATTATTCTAGAGTTGATCTAGTGGTGCTGGAAAGAATCTGTTGTTTTTGTTGGTTCAGGCTTTGAACTAATGAAGACTTTGTTCTATGGCCAAATTTGAGGATTGGCTTGTGTGTGGTCATATCATATGATCATATGCCTGGCATGTATTTTTCCTTCGTGTGAAATACAAGGGAAAAGCAAATGACAGTTAAATGAAATCACTTTTACTGGTCACTGATGCTTGAATAGGGAAACATAGGAGGGATCAACTCAGTGGCGGACTCAGGACCCTGTTATAGGGGGTGCAAACTATTTTCTGAGTCAATAAATGAGGTTTATTTTTAATATCTTTTGAGAAGAATTTGAGTAAAAATTCAGTGGGTTCAAAATTAGCAAATGAGTGGGTGCAAAATAAATTACATAGTACTAATTTATACCTAATTTTTTGGAAGTCAGGGGGTGCGGTTGCACCCGCTGAAATGGGTGTAGGTCCGCCCTTGGATCAACTTTTCGGGTGACACCTTTCGGATATATTTGCATAAAAATAAGCTTAAAAAATTCAGCTACCTGGCCAACTATACTACGTTGTTCAGCACATGGTTCAGGTGATTCTTATGCTGAACTCTGAAAAGCTTTGCAAATGTGCCTAATTATGTTAAATATTCAGATTTTATTAGATATTAAATGCGAGCATGTTTTTTAATTGAGATTTAAATATTGGTTCGTGACATTATAAAGAATTGCCCCGATCCGATTTGAAAGTATGAGTTAATTACCAAAAAAATTGCAATAAAAATTCCAGAAATGACAGCGAACTAACAAAAAAATTGGAAATCACATGTACGTAGAGGGCGGAATTGGCGGAGATTAACTTGGTTTTATTTACCAACCTCTCTACGTGACATGCTGAAATGGCGTGGTCTATTCTAATAAGTAATAACTGTAATAAATCTGTAATACTTTGACCTTCTCAATCGAAGAATCAGATCTTAACATCTAACATTTCTATTTCCATCATCAATACAACAAGAGCGAAGAAGACGAAGCACCAGCTTGCTATCCGTGAGTTGTGAAAGAAAATGGTGAATAGCTGTGAAATATGCTGTGAGATTATGATAGCAGTATTACTTCCTCCTATCGGAGTATGTTTCAGGCATGGTTGTTGCAGTGTACGTCTCTCTCTCTCTCTCTCTCTCTCTATGCTTGCGCGCTTGTTCCTCTCTGGACCTGACCCATAGATTTCAGATACAGAGACTACTATATTATTTCTGCATTTGAAATTTTAAGTTCCGCAATTTTCATTTCTGCCATGTATGATGAATTAAATATTACAGAATAGTAATAGTGACAACCATGCCAAATCAAAGTTTTCAACAATTCCTAACTAAAGAGAGATGAAAGAAATGAGAATTATCCCCTAGTCACGGATTATTATAACATTATTATACCGTATGTTCGACAAATATTTAGATAGATCACGGATTGAAATATCATTTCAGTCATTTTATTGAGTGTTTACTCACGTCTTCCAATACCCTTTTTAGATGATTATGTATTGTTTGATCAAGGCTCCTCCAATAACCTTCCCCTACATATTCAAATCATCTCAAACAATTTTCTAATATTTTGTCTCCTACTGTTTTACTTTTCTTCTAATATAATCATTTTGCATTTTTTCGTAGTATAACTACACATAAATCTCAACATCTTTACCGTGAACAAACAACAAAGAGAGAAATTTTTTGAGAACTAATGGGCTTGAACTGTATTACTTAAAACTATGAGTTGGAAAATCTCCTTCAATATCACTGCTTTGCTCCTACAAAAATTGAAGGAAGGTTATGTGATTCTCAAAACCATATGGCTTTATCTGTTGATGTGAGATTCTTACAAAGTGATAGCGACAAGATGAAGGAAGTGTGTTAACAATGTTTCAGGTTGAATTCATGATCTGCTTGTTCCTGACTCTGCTTGGATACATTCCAGGAATAATCTATGCCCTTTATGCCATTGTTTTTGTGGATCGCGACCAGTTTTTCGATGAAGCAAGGCGTCCTCTGTTTGCCTAGTAGAAGTAGTAGTAGTAATGTAGGCCAGGAGCACCTTTATTGTTTAACTTTTGCTTTTCACCGTCCACACACAAACACTTCGGTCATTTTTTCATACACTCAATAATTGAATTGATGCAGCTTGAGTTGTTGTATTATTCATGCTGCTTTGATCTTGTCATCCTATCAATTATGAACCAGAAAATAACACTTCCACTGTCAATGGTGATATTTTATTCACTTTTTGACAAAGATAGACATGAACATTGATTATCAAAGAAAGAAAGAAAAAAGAAAAATTAGGTAAACAGACCTATTTGAAAATTTTATTAGTTAAACGGACTTGAATTAGAGTATCTTCTATATGTAAAATCTTGTAGAGTATCGGTATGTTTTGTGTATAAAAATACATTAAGTCCTATTGATAAATAAAATTTTCAAACAAAAGGCCTTTCATCAATTTTTCCAAAATAAAATCGCCACATCAAGTCTGCCATGTCCATATCTTCATTACTCAAGACACCGGTTTAGTTTCTTTCTATTATGTTCCAGTTCTTTCTAATGCTCCATCCGTGTCCACACCAGAGAGTAGAGAAAAGGGTATGAGGAGAAATTTAATCCTTGACATTAAGTTTGCCTCAATTTTAAAGACCGAGAGTTGTGAATTATCAGTTCATTGACTTTTGTTGCTTGAATGGATAGGATTTAATTTGTTCACAAGTCGTTAAAGAAAAAAGAAAAATTCATATCAAAAGGATAGTTTATACGTTAGTGCTGATATTTAGTTACATACCACAAGCTGAGAGCAAGAGAATACAACAACAACAACAAACGTTATTTTATTATGTGGGATCGGTTATATATGTAGATTGTATAATGTCATTATGCTCTATCAACAGAGATTCCATAATGATGAACATTATTCATTAGGAATCTAATAGAAGCAGAGAGCAAGTAGGAGTCCAAAAATGAGATGCCTGAAAGCTGCCATGAACAAAGAAGAGTGTTTGATTGACAAGGAATGAGCACTACTCCTGCCACGTTGACGCCTCAAGTCATTTGCACCACCATACCCTGCCTTGGCTTTCTTTATAGTTGCTCTATGTTGGACAATATGCAATGCTGGATATCTTTTTTGACTGTCTTCTTTGACTGATCTGTTCTTCATCATGCCATACATGCCTACATGTTTTTTAGTTGTTAGAGAGATTATAACAACATTCCCTAAAAGTTTTCAGGTGAAGTAGCTTTTTTGTAGGGAAAAATAATTAGAAAGTCTTTGTTTAGAAACTTCATTATCTAGAAGAATCTGATATGTTTTTATACACACAAAAAAGAAAACTAATAAAATTTTTGATAATTTAATTCAGGTCATTTTGATCAATAAAATTTTCAGACACCTAACTTCCTAGTTTTATTTGTGATGTGGTTTCACTCTTAATGTTTTAAATTTGGTTCAATTTCCTCAACCCCTACCTGCCTCCAACGTCTGTTCAAAGACGGGGGACACGTAGACTTCCATGTAAGTATATGACTAATCTCCAACCCAAAACTTTACCGGAGAAATCAAAACTAATTCTTGTATGAAGTTCAAATTCCAATTTAAATGAAGACTTTTCACTGATTTTCCCTTTTTAGTAATCAACAGAAATGTTTATTCAATCGGAATTTGTTTTTCATATCAAAACTGAGAAGGAGAAAAACAAAAGGCAGACGCAGAAACAAAAACTAGGACACAAGAGAAGTTCATAAATCCTTTACCCTCGGGCTGCTTCTGTGAATGCACCTCTTCACTCAGTGTGCCTCCATTAGCAGAATACATGAGAATGGTGAGCAACAGAAGAAAGAAACGTAAAACTAGTGTCAATCTCATGTTTGAATCCTTGTATGAATCAACTGTAAAATGGTTGGTTGGTTCCGGTGGTGGTTGTGGGGAGAGGCTCTTTAATTAGTTGGTCAATATTTATAGTGAATATAACAGGAAAAACTAATCAATAATATTCCTTGCAGCAAAATTAGAGGCATTATTAGAATGTGCTGATTCTTTGATTGGTCGGTGGGTTTTTCCTTTAAAATGAAATCCCATTGGTTCTGTAAAAGAAAACTGTCGATGGAATTTTGAATGTAGTGCTCTGTGAATATATATATATACATATAGATATATTATGGTGATAGATGTGGACTGGCAATAAAATGAAGAGATTCTTTGGTTCAGTGATTAATTATTCTGTTCTGAGGCTTCTCGCATACATTAATAAGCTGATTAGAAAGAAGATTTTGATTCTTTTTGTTGGTAAGACGTCATGTTACTTCTCATCTTCTAGTTTCATGGATGTATAGTAGCTTCTTTTTCATTTGAGTACACTGCCAAATGCATGCAATGGTGGAATTTTTGAATAAATTGATGTTTTAGATTAAAGATTTAATACAATCTTTGATTTTTTTTTAAATTTTATTTTATTTTGGTTTTAATCCCTTAAAAAGTTAAAATGGTTCAAATCTTTATTAAATTATAGGGATCAATATTTTGAACAAATTAAACTTGAAAGACTAAAACCAAAATAAGAGAAAATTATTATAGTTTGATTTGAGTGGTTTGAAGAGAAGCTAAACTGCCCCCAATTTTTCTACAAATCATTTATAGAGAAGCTAACCATAATTACTTCAAGCTTGTTTGAGTTATGTTTCTGTTATTTAAAATGTAAATAAATATTACAAAGTTTTACTGAATTCAATCTTGTCACTTCTTTGCCACACTTAGATCTGCACCCATCAAAAGAGTATTAAGTTTAGGAAAATTGAAATTAAGGATTGCGAGTAATTATCTGTCTACAAATTTCAGTCTGGAAAGGGAATGATGAGTTAAACTTCTAAATAATCCTTCTTGTTTTGTTCTGTTTGCTAACCAGAGAGTTTAAACATGCCATTCCCTAATTATCATCATCCTTTCATATCAAACCTTTATGTATTTCACTGGTTTCACAATATTCCAGAAATATGCAGTGAAGTATTCATGTTTCTTTTAAGTTTCACAATATCCCTTTTAACTTTTATTCAAGTTCTAAGATGAATGTTATACATGAGCTATCTATTCATATGCCTTTGTTTTTGAACAAAAGAGGCAATTACTAACGGTTCGAGGTTAAATGTGAGATTTAATCACTGACTCCCACTTACATGGAGCTTTCATATATACAATTAACCTACTAGATCTTTGTTGTTCATCACCTTCTTTACTTGTATAGATGCGATTTGGTTAGTTTATCAAAAACAACGGTTTACAACTGCAATTTCTTGTACCTAATCACATGGCACATAAATAGAGCAAGAGTGTATGTAAAATAATTCTTTGATCCTTTGTTCTTGAATAAAAAACAAGAACTTTAAAATATAATATCAGTTGAGTAATTACGTAGTGTATCAGATATTATATATGTGGATTTTTAAGGAGAGAGAGAAAACCTTCTTCTCCAGATACATCAAGCCAAGTGTATATGATCTTTATGGCTATAACATGGAATAGGGGAAATATTTAATAGAAGCACACAACAAGTAGCAGCCCAAAAAAGAGATGCCTGCACACTGCCACGGACAAGGATGAGCGTTTGATTAACAAGGAATTTGCACTGTTCCGGCGACCGGCGCGTGGACGCGGGCCGTTGACCACCCGGCCACCACTTACTCCGTGTTTCACAAAATGCAACCCTGGTTGTTGTCTCCTTCGATTCTCTACTTTGCTCCATCTGTTATTGATCCTACCATACATCACTGCGTGTTTTGAAACTTGTCAAGAGATTTATCAGTATAATAATAAAACCACCCATGAGTCTTAATTCTATAACTTGTGTTTTGCAGTTGAAGGAGAAGAAAAACAAAGAATGAGAGAGATCGTATTGATATTGAATCCTCTGAAATGTGGGAATTCTCTCAGGTTTTCTGAAGTGAAAAAAAGAGACAGACATAAAATAGTGGAACTTGCTTTTGTTACATGAATTCCTCAAAAATATAAGATTCACTTATCTGTCTCTCCCTCTTCTCATTATCAGTAAAGTCACTTTAAATGATCTAATTTAGAAAAGAAGGACAAGGATCCTATGCAAGAATAAGAGAGGGGAAAGAGGTGATGATTAAGGGAAAGAGGTGATGATTAAGTGATATATAGTTTCTCTTTTACAGCTTTGTTGCAGAAATTTAAATTTTCTCTTCGAACTTTGGAAGAACTCTTTCCTTCATGACTCAAATTAAAGAAAGAAACTCTTTTTTAGTTATCATCAGAATGTGTGTTTCTTTACTTGGAATTTGATTTTCACACAAGGAAACAACAAAGAAAAGGCAGGAAAAAATACAGAAAGCAAAATTAGTTAAGTCCATAAATGCTTTACCCTTGGGCTGGTTTTGTGAACGAGCTCCTTCAGTGAGTGTGGTTCCATGAACTGAGTACATGAGCACGATGAACAACAAAAGAAAGAAACACAAAACCGTTGTCACTCTCATATTTGGAACCTTAGTTAATTTAGAGTAACCTGCTAGTTGTTGCTTGTTTTCTGGAGAGCCACTCTGGTTGGTTTCTATATATATGCATGTACAAAAGTGCACATTTATATATACTTCATCAAAATGGAAAAGAAAAGTGAACAAGACATTTATGTACAGTGGATTTAACATCAATTGCATGGTTTTGAAACAAACTTTGAATAAGATTCCAGGCTTGAAATTGAGAGCCAATATAATATGCTAATTCTTTGATTGTCTGTGAGTTTTGATTTTTTCTTTCAATGTCATGTTATCTTAGTATGAAGAAAAGATTAAGAACCGAGAATATGGTGATAAGCATGGGTGCGGAAATAAAGTAGAGGAATAAAGAAACTGTGTTCATGTATCGTTTATTCCTTTTCTATTATGTCAGAAGAGTTTAATTTTTTAATAATATCTACACAAATCCCACCCCATTTTTTTAAAAAAAATAAAAAAAAGGTACGTTTCAAAATAAATCGCAGTTTACGATCATGGTTTGGAAAAGGCTAAAATGAACTAATATTAAAGCTTTCTGTAAGTCTAAGAACTAAATTCAGCTTGCTATAATTGATGGCGATTTCAAGAACACTAACGAAAACTTTGATGCTTGTAAAACAATTTACTATCTCACATTCTTAATATAAGATTCATTTGACTTTTTTAGAAAGATTAAGAAAACAAATATATCACTTTAAATTATTTTTATTTATCATTTTTCTCCAAACTAATTTGTTAAACTTATAAACTCATATATAAATTAATAATACAAATATTTAATATTTTAAGTACTGTTAGATGTTAAATGAAAGTACATCTTTAATAAAATTTAAATTTAAATTTGTCACATTATGAAAGAATAATTTCTTTTATTAGGCCCAACTTTCCTATGCAATTTTTGTATCTTATTTTTATATAAGATTATGTTTTTTTTATCGAATAATGTCAAATGTTAATTATAATTCCTTGTACACATTTATTGTTACGAGTCATTCAAGTCAGATTTAGACCATCTGCATCTTACTATTTTATTTTTATATTTTTTGAATAAATTGTTAGGTATGAAAATGATCCCATTTTCCCTCTTCATCGTTACAATGCTAAAATTAATGATAAAAGAAGTCTCCCACTCCATTTTATATGTGAGCACCAATTACCAAATACCATTCGTGCCTCTTGGTAGAGATTTTCGTAAAGAAAAAGGAATAATTCTAAATTTTTAATTGGATAGTCTCTTGTAGAGATTAAAACATGTTGAAGATATTCAATTCATACTTCCCAAATTTCAAATATGTTTGATGATAGTCTTGAAATATTTATATTCTTCGACAACAAGAATATAATGAGATTTACCAAAATCATCTTGACTCAGTGGTGATTGGGGCTGAGTTTGATAGGGCGAACAAAATTCGATCCCCCGCAGGACCTTTGGGAGGGGGCTGGAGCCTAAATAACCCAGAACTATCTTCCACCCCAATTAATCGGCCCAAAGGGTCGGATACCGGATTGATTGGGTCTCCCATTTCAAAAAAAATATAATGAGAATTTGCAATTTCTTGTGTCGGCTTTCATGTTATTCTTTGATTTGACACAACAAGGCAATTTGTTGTCTATTTCCCACAACGTACTGCTACCTGTCCAAATTACTCAATGAAATTGTTTCATTTTATTGTTTATTAAAAAAATAAAACTAGGGTATAATTAGGGTATAATTTATCATTTTATCAAATTATGCGAGGTATGTTTTTCAATTAGTTCTGTTATTTTCTCACCTTTAAAACCCTTGCAATCAAGTAAAACCATAAGAAAAGTAGATAATCATAACGACAAGTACGTTCCGTTTTTTTTTTCTGGTTTGTTTTGACACACTGTTCATTTTTGTGATTTAATTTCTTAAGTTCAAAAAATGTGTTTGGAGTAGAAGCCCACCACCTTAAAACCACATCTTGTTTCAGCAAAAAGGGCAAAAGTGGTACCATGGTACGCGAGTTTAATGGTAAGGGTTATGCTTTCTCATCAAATGAGATGAGATTCAATTCCCACCAGAGTGTTTGGAAAGGTATCCTAACTCCTGGATGTTTAGATTAACGCCTCAAGATAATTAACGGCTCACCCTGCCCGATGTTGGTATCACCTAAGAGGAAGGGAGATTTGGTCATGCCCTTGACTTGTGAGTAAGTCCAACCACCGGCCTAAAATTTTTATAACAAAAAAAAAAAAGGCAAAAGTGGTCCCTTGAGGTCACTTCTATATTTTACTTGTGGCAAAACGTGTTCTGGGAGGCAAAATGCCACCTGAAACATGCTGCAAATCTATATATGGGTGATGTGTCTAGGTCTTATGCTGGAACGACACAACTCCTCCCTTAAATCTGGTTCAAGTCTGAGATTGTAATTTGTAAATTCCATCCTCTATAGTGCATAATAGGTTTACTACGACAAAAAATAAAGTGGATACTACGTAAAAGTTAGTGGCGTCTTAATAGATATATGAATTAGTAGTCAGTAGCATTTACCTCTAAATATATGTTGGCTTTGCTTGATTCCCTCAGGCCCAAAAAAAAATAACGTAAAAAACTTTGCTTGATTCACCAACCCCAGCCAGTAACAATTAACGTAAGATTCGAGCTGCAAAGGCAAATAAGCCCGAAAATAATAGCATATTTGGGCCTAAACAAGAGTAGGAGCATCTTCCTTTCTGGAGGGTTCGAATAATGAGAAAGTTTTGCAGAGAGAGAGAGAGAGAGAGTGGTGAGAAAATTCTTTGCAATTAATTAAAAAAATTAGTTGCTTGTGCTCTAAAAAGAACAAGTAAACAGTTATTCAAACAAGTGTTGTCCCTAACAGAATCTAATTCTCACACTCATGTCAGAGGATTATGCACACCTCCAAGGGCTTATGTATCATGCCTCCTTGCAATACTTGAATAAAATGATACCTAAAAGTTTCATCAAGTGTAGTATTTGGCTGTAAAAAGAATATACGATCAAACTAAAGTAGGCTTGGTATATATAAGTGTGGATTAAAAAAGAAATAAATCTCTCTGAGGATCTGCTCTCATACAAAAATGTGATGTTGATGCATAAAGAAGGAAAGTAAAGCCTACGTAAATGTAATTGAGTATATCGTATCTTATCTCTTTCTTTTCCTTACCATGTCTTTGTTCTCTTTCCCCCGTTGTGAGAATCTTTTTTTCGCAAGTTCACATACTTTAACCCTTTCCTACGTCAAGGCACATCATTATCATTTTATTATTTTTATTGGGAAAAAATATACGTAAAATTGCAATTCCATCCCCAGTAATCAAATCAACCTCATAGGTACAAATATCAGAGGTATAAGAGTTTGCTTAAATGAACTTTGGTGAGTGTGACAAAATGAAAAAGGTATTCTATGTGACAGCAGCAAACCCTTTTACTAACTCACATGAAGAGGAGAAGAAAGAAGAAAGGTTCAGCAGATTAACTTGCAAATGAATCATATTTAACCGAGTAGAGCATTAAAGATATCCGGTTTAAAGTTCTGAAGAGATGAGGCCTGAGCCACTCGATTTGCCATTTCACCTGTGACTCGGTCCATATAGAGAACATACAGTCCGTTCCTGCTTTCCAAGAGTTCTAGTGCTTTTTTGGCATGGAGAATTGACGTAACCCAATCTTCAAGGAGAACTGTTAAGTCACGGTCCTTGTCAATTACTTCTAATCATTCGAAAAATTATAGTAAAAGAGTATGTTAAGAAATTAAAAAAAAAAAAAAAGGCGCCAGTCTGTGGTTTTTGAAGATCAAGATTCAGTGTAGGAACATAAGCGAGATTCATAATAAACATGGACAGGATTTATAAAGCATACCGTTGTCTAAATCTTCAGCATTTGACCACTCAAAGAAGCAATCAGACACTAAAAACTCAATAAGTTGGATCCTGTCCATGACAAATAAATAAATGCATTTATCATGAGAAAAACACAATTCCCTAAAAATTTAAAACTATTCTAAGGATAATAATCACAGTGGGCCACACACGACACGAGATTGCAATATACTAGTTACCTGGAGGCTCTCTAGAGCCAGTTAGAAGATTGCTACTGAATTAATTTGCAAATCAAGCCGAACATGAACGATAGAATTCATGCCAAACTCCACATGAGAATATAGAAATTATACAGAGAAAATAGTTTCAGATTGACAGAAGCTGTTGACACGATATATGAATGAATTCCGTGATTTAATGATGAAAGCGAGGTGCGGAGCAAGCCCGTAGTGTCCAAAAGAATGGCAGGAAATTGGTTTTGAACTATTCATTATAAATATGGAGACAATGTAATCTAATGTGCATTTGCCAAAAACTTACATAATAAAAATACATTCATGCATATCAGGAAAGCCGTCATCAAAGGGATCAGAGAAAAGCAAGCGTTCTGCTAGCACAGAAATTCTTTGAGAAACCGAAAACATTGCGCGCTGACCAATGTACGGCTCAATCCCGAGTTTTCGAATCAAATGCTGAATATAAATCTGCGTAGAAGAGCCAGCTTGTTCAGCCCCTGAAAGAAAATAGTTGAGTGACAAAACAGAGACAAAGAACAAAGGTCAATTAGTAGAATGAAACGAACAAATGAGAATAAAATTTTTGATAGTAAAATCGTGGAGAAGGTCAGAAATGAGAAATTTTCGCCTTAATTTGCAGAGGTGTATTGCAGTCTAAGCATTCATAATCGATGTGAATAACAATCATGATCCTAGTCAATCCTCAGAGGCTCAAATTAGCAATACCTTCTGATTGAAAGGGAGAACACATCTGCCTCACTAAACGCGTAACTAAGTCGTTGATAATTCCTTCAACAAGCTCCAGATTCTTTCTTATTGACAGAAGATTCTTTAATGAAGCTACAGAAAAGACGTTCAATAATTTAAGGATGGATAAGAAACAAATAAAGTCCGCAGGATAAATACGCATTCTTTTCTCGACTTAGCTTCTTGCGTCTTGTCTCGCGACTATAAATATAGTCTAATGCCCCTCTCAAAATATTCCACGAAGCTTAAGTGCCATAATTAAAACACTCGGTGCATGCCTCTCAACCTGCAGTACAGTAACTGCCCGCGCAACTTTTTACCAGTCCAAATCTCCATTGGAGCAATTACATGACAAGTCACCATCACTCGCAGGTTTTTAGGTGCCTCCTATACCCATTTTGGTCTCACGAGTAAAATCGAGGTCACACCTAAACCCTTTTTGAGCGCTACGCCTTACATAAACTCAGTGCATATGGATTTTTGAACTTCCAGCACCAAAACTTAATTCAGGCATCTAGTGTTTATAGCAGCGCCCTTTCTCTCGAACGCTTTTCGTTCATTGCTACCCAAGAACACATCAACTGACCACTCGTTCATACACATCGCGTATACTTTTAAACACAAACCAATGAGTAAACACTAGAAGATATATGACAGATATAAAATTTTTAATAAGAAGAAAAGGTATGATTGTAGTGAAGATCACAGATTACCCAAGATGGAGTCCACAGCTTGATGTGCCAGGTTTGCAAACTTGGACTCCACCTGCAAAATAGAGAAGGTTTGACTGGATGTATTTCATTAAGCTATAAATGTATAGTTTTCTGATCAAAGTTATTATGATCAAGTACTTTTAAAAGTATTTACACACCATAATTTTTAATGAAAAATCGATGACAGAAGACGCAGGATACTAGATCAATACAATGACGAAACTGTGAATTTGGCATTTTAATTTTTTATGGGCCAAAAGCTAAAACCAAAGGCCAAAATTAGATTAGATGGTTTGTAATTAGTAACACACACTGACAGGTGAAACGGTCTCGCAGAGCTCCAAAAGAAAATCAACGGATGACCTAAGCTGCTCTGTTTCATCCTCGACTGTTGAACCTGCATTTGAAGTTTTAAAATATATTACAAGCAAATTCTCACGGAAAAAAATATTAGCATGCCAAAGCGTGAGTGGTATTATTGTTGTAGAACACACCGTTCTAGTTACAAAACATATATTTCAAGCTACAAAAGTTTAAACTGAAGCACCAACAAGTCCAAGGGCTGAATCAAATTCAGATGAGCAAAACAAACAATGGAGCCCATGAGTATTACTGTGCAGTTCGATTATTGATCACAATTACTGAAATAATCAAAGAAAATTTATAGTCATTTATATACCAAATGCTGGTCGTCGCTGACTTGAAGATCCCACTCTTCTACTTCTTTCCTTGAAGCGCACTACACAAAACAATCATCCAGACATCAATTAGGCCCTCAATAGCAAGAGCCTTTAATGTTGACAATGACAAAGGCGACGACGGCAGAAAACCTTGTCTGAGGAATTTACGGCGAAGGACGTCATTGAATCTGCTGGCAGAGCTA
>JANTPZ010084784.1:0-11364 GCA_025593235.1 Vachellia pachyceras
GTGTTCCCAAACCAGTACTGAGTTTGTGCAGGTGACCTTCCCCTCGTTAACTAATCCATTATTTTACTAATAAAAGCATGCTGCTTTATAACACCCTTTTTCATTTTATTTTTTTTACATATAATCCCTTTAAATTTTAAATCAACTCACATCATCCCTTGAAATAAAGGTCATGGGTAGATAAATTATCCATCATGTGATCATGTTAGGTGGAGTGTTATAATAATGGACAAACTAATGATATGAGAGTTATATTTAAAACCTTATAGAATTTTGTTATCAAATTTTAAATACTATCGAGAAGTTTATTTATTTGCACAAAACCTTCAAATTGAAAGGGTTACATGTAGTTTAATATTTTTCTATTATTTATACCTAAGGACTTTAAGCTCAATTTGTTGAGGGAAAAAATACATTACATTAAACTTAGACGATTTTATTTTTTCTGAAAAAATATATTGCAGCATAAAAATATTTTCTTGGAAATTTTTAGAAGGTTTCAGTGCAGTAGTTCATGACAGACATGGTGACTTGAAATTAAGTTGGCCATCAACATTAATTAATAATGTGTTCGAATAATTGGATTCGTTGTTTCCTTCTAATATTAATGATAGAATTAGGTAGCAACTACCAGTTATGTCCAAAGCGCACGTAATTCCCTCGACCCGAATCAACCTAATTAGTAATCATTCTTTGCTTTGGTTTGATTATTAGGTTGACAAACTGAGCTTCCATTATTTTTTGATGTAGATCCAAGAGCTCATTTGAAAATCTGTATGAAAATAGTTTTTACGGAGTTGAATGTAAAAATTAGATTTTGGAAGAGCGCAAATAGCTTTTACGAATTCTGAAACAAAAACCTAGATTTTGAAAAGCGATTGTGTTTTAGAATTTATTAACTTTTATGGAGTTCGAGGTAAAAAGTAAGTAGAAAAAGATGAAAGAGAAAAATTATTATAGAAGAGAGTGTGATTTGATAAGAAAATAATTTTTTTAAAATTTAGATCTTATTACAAAACCTAAATTTTAAAATAATGTAAATACTTGAATAAAATCTATATGAGTATAGCTCATTGGAAGAACCAAGCCCCAAAAAGTAAAAAACTATTAACATTGGAGAACCCAAAGCTCTCATATTTTAAGAGCTTGTTTGGATGTTGGTTGGAAAATAACTTTTACAGATTTCGAGGTAAAACCTAAGTTTTGAAGAATAACTTTTGGAAAATAGCTTTTACAGATTCCGAGGCAAAACCTAAATTTTGAAAAGTAATTTATGTTTGGGAAGTTATTAGTTTTTACAGATTCCGAGGCAAAAAAGTAGATACGAAATAGGAAAGTAAGAAAGAGAAAGATAAAAAAAGTAGGAAAGAGAAAATCTAGGTTTCAAAACCTATGTTTGAAACCTAAGTTTTGTAACCAAAATAGCTTTTGAGAAAAAAAATTTCGTTTGGATAAAACCAAGATTTTGAGGTAAAACCTAAGTTTTGAAACCAAACTTAGATTCTAAAAGCTGTTACGTTTTCAACGTGGGATTTGTTATTTCACTCTCCATCCGATAGCTTTACTTTAAGGTATTTCACTCGACGCTTTACTCAACCTCCTTCTAATTAATCTACTCGACACTTTTGAAGAATGCCCTTTCAGATGACGTTCCCATTGCTTAGAACACTTTGATTATCCTTCTCCTGTTGTTGCTCTTCATCTTCCTTAAAACATATCAAATCATGACGTTGTTATAAGAGTAATAACACTATAAAAAGATGTCACAACCACATATAATTGGTTTATATTCTAATCCATGTTTGCTTTTTTTTATGAAAGTCTAATCCGTAGTGTTCGTTGCTGAACTGGATCGATGCGACATGTTCCGGGCGTCAAACTCATCCCAGGGGAAAGAAATTGTAAGGAATACTAAGTGGAATATAATCTGTCATGACTAAAGATAAAAAAATATTTATGTCAAGATAATAAAAATTCAAAATTATTTTATAATTGAAGAAGCTGTTAAATATAATAATAATTTTTTTGTTATAAAATGTTGATTTAAGTATATTGAAAGCCGTTGCACTCTTAATTAGCCAGTAAGTAAATGGCATTTGGTCTTTAATGGCCACATCAAATAATAATTCTCTCCATGAAGGCATGAACATTAACATGTTTTTCCAAATTTCAATCGACGTGACAAATTATCAGACCTTGATAATAATATCCCACCCTCCCCCAAATTGGCTAATTGCCCATCCGTTGTTTCAAAGACGCAAGTTATCAACTTAGTTTTTCTTTAAGAAAACAAACTAAATTTCGAAGACAAGATATTGAGTGTTCTCTTCATTGGTAACTATATGATTTTGACACGTATTTATATAGCTTATTCTTAATTGTTGAATTTTTATCCATAAAATCTTTTAATTTAGTGTATGCATATATTTATCAACATGGAACGACAATAGTGAAAGAGATCATGCATCATAAACATAACTCAGTTATAAGTAATACTAGAAGTGAGATCAAACTCATCACTTTCTATTTAGGGAAAATTGGGATAAATCCTCAATTCGATAATTTATTGGTAATGGAATCTAAATGGATATGTTGGAAGTATGAGTTAGTTAGAGTGATTAGCGTTAATCACTTAGTTAGTTAATGATCCAAAAATCTATATAAAGGGTCATAGTGTAATGGTTTTAGTGTGAGATTGTATAATCACCACCAAAGAGTAAAAGGATGAAGAATCCCCACCAATGCATAGAGAATGGGAGGATAACTTGGATCTCCCACTTTAAGAGTCCACAAAATGGAGTTAGTTAATCACCCTCAAGAGATGGTAGATTAGTGTTATAAACCAAAAGGGTTTATGATAATACATTGAATTTTCTTCTTCCATTTCTACTTTCTCTAATGTTTAATATGGTATCAGAGCCAGGCTATTTTCTTGCTAAGCTTGCTGGGTTCTGGTCATGATCATGAAGCAATGGGAGCCTAGATTTCTCGATCAGCCGCTGTCGAAGTCTGCGAAGGAGAACAAGAGGCTTAAGAAGTTGTTTTACACATTCAAGAATGCTCCATTGTTCGTATTCAAAATATGATCGAAGTGATCTTCTCGTCATTTCAAGATCCGGGTTGGAAACAAAGTCCGACAATTCGTAGAAAAAGAAAGCAAGAATATCAAAGAAACCGAAACAAATGAAGGTTCTGAAGCGTTAATATCACGGTTGGAGATCATGGCTGCACATGAATCATCTATATCCTCCCTGGTGTTGTTTTGCTGTCTCTCAATCGTTTCGGAATTGCAAAGTTCATCGGCTTTGACTTCTGGTGAGACAGGAACATCTTCGATTTGACTGGTATTTAACGATGAGAAATCTGCTAATTTCTTGATCTCCTGGGGAGGAGGATGAGAAATTTCTTTATTTTCTCCTGAAAAAACAATCTTGTTAGAATTTGAACTGTCACGACAGGAACTGGCTTCTTCTTGTTTTACTCTGGGAGCCACAAAGATGCTGACTGACCCAGTTTTGATTCTTCGGTTCCGTTAGTAAAAACTATAGATCTATACTGATTACCCATGTTAAGACCTTGGCCAAATACTTGTCTGGGGTCATGTTTGGAAGCCAAGAACAAGAACAAGATCCAAGAGAACAAGAACAAACGCCTCGTCTTTGTCCTCGTCCGATCCTTCATCTTTTGTTTCAGAATTTGAGAGTTCCCCACAAAAACAGAAGAGAAGACGCACGGCGGATGACGGAGGCGATCTGCCAGGTGCGGTTGAGGATCTGGAAAGTCTTGAGCTTAACAAAAGGGCTAACCCAAGATTTGAAGCTTCTCTTGCCATCCAGATAAGCTTCTTTATGATTCTTGAATAATCCATGGGCCTTAATCTCGTGCACCCCACTCCTTCTATTTCTCTCATATGGCCAAGAGTATTTTGATAGAAGTTTAATGCGTAAAAGGGGCAAGATTTGAAGTATAAGGAACAAAAGGATTTTTGGTGAATTTGCTGATCCAATATTTGCTGAGAATTAACATGGAGCAGCAAAGAGTCTTCTGTGTGATCTTTTGAATTTGAGATATAGCATTGGATCATAGGAATCTCCATTCACAATCAACAACGTCAAAGCTGTTCTTTTGAACGTTTTTCATCACTGGAACCGAAACATCAACTTCCCTGTTACTATATGCGATCATGGAAATACTGAGAAGCCTAGAAGTGCTAGAAAGGGTACAAGCAGAAGTGAGACAGATGTACAAGAAGCAAGGGTACGTGAGCGAAGAAGAACTGGATGAACTCATGTACATGAAGGCGTTCTTTAAGGAGATGATGATACTGAGTTAGAAGAATGGAATTTTGTTTTTAAAACAGGAAAAGGAAAGAAAACGAAAAAAATGACGATGGTGATTATGTGGGAATAAGGAAGTGTCAGCAAGGAAGAGAAACCTCCCTCATGTTCTGCGCATCATAAAGGTGTTCTTGAAGGAGACGAGGAGGCTACACCCTCGGCTAGAGTCGGTAATGCGGGTTGGGCCAGCGGGCCCAACCCGCCAGATTCTGGCGGGCTCGGGCTGGCAAATGCCAGCCCGCCCCGTCTGGACCACAGGTTCTGGCTGGTTGGCCCGCGGGCTGGCGGGTATCCTATATATTTTTACTTTTTTCATCTTAATAATATTTATAAAGATAAAAAGTAATATTAAATTCTATTTTTATGATAAATAATACCTAATATATTAAAAAATAGTATAAAATATCTTATTTTTTTATATCAACTTCCTATGATACTGTATTTAAAATTATAACAAAATATTAATACTGATATTTTTTGAAAACTTGAAAAAAAAAAAATCATTATTAAAAATTTATTGATGGAAAAAGAATCATATGACTATACAATCTTATGATAAAAATGGGAAAAATATAAAATTTTAATTTTTTTTAAAAAAATAAATTTCTGGCGGGCTGGCCCACCAACCCGCCAGAAACGGTGCGGGCTGCATTCCTGCAGCCCGCCACCAGAGATGTAGTTGGCAGGCTGGCCCGCTTTACCAGCTCTACCTCGGCCACAGGCAGAGTGTTGAAGCTTAAAGTATCCAGTAATCATGCACTTTTAAGGGAACAAGTGATTATTGAGAAGAAGATTACGAACAAATGTTTGTATTGTTATGTGAATCAAAATTGTATAGTTTAACTCACTTCACTCCCTTATAATTTTTGTATTGGCAAGTTGAGCACTCAGAGTTAAGAGGTGTCAACTTGAGCAAGGATGTTGGAAGTATGAGTTAGTTAGAGTGATTAGTGTTAATCACTTAGGGCTTTTTTGGAAACCAATTCTAGAACCGAGGTTTGGTTTCAAAACTTAGGTTTTACCTCAAAACCGAGATTTTGTCTAAGCAAAATTTTTTTTCCCAAAAGCTATTTTGGTTACAAAACCTCAGTTTGAAAAGCTATTTAGGTTTACCTCAGAATCTGTAAAAGCTATTTTCAAAATCACATCCAAACAAGCTCTTAGTTAGTTAATGACCCAAAAGTTTATATAAAGGGTCATAGTGTAATGGTTTTAGTGTGAAATTGTATAATCATCATCAAAGAGGGAGATGATGAAGAATCCCCACCAAAGCATAGAGAAAGGGATGATAACGTTGATCTCCCACTTCAAGAGTCCCTAAAATGGGGTTAGTTCATCACCCTCAAGAGATGGTAGATTAGTGTTAAAAACCAAAAGGATTTATGATAATACATTGAATTTTCTTCTTCCATTTCTACTTTCTCTAATGTTTAACAGGATATATAGCATTTAAAGGAAAAAGATAAATATACCATTAAACATTAAAAACCAAATAAGACTTGAAAAAAAGTAATGAATCGCTCCCTGTATTTTCCTGTGCTCCTCATCGGTATCCATTGGGTGCTTTGACTTCAGCCGGAGCTCCAGTCCGTCTGTTGAAGGGTAGAAAGGTAAGTATCTTGAACTCCTTTTGTTGTGTCACTATGAATAGAGATGACTGTGACCTTTCATTGTTTAACTAGATTTCTTTTTAGCCGTTTTGTGTTGTTAGAGAAACTTCTAAATGTAATAAGGGATTTTGTTAACTCTCACTGCCTCTTCTATTATCCAATCGATTGTATATTATGGTTCAACATTGCACCTTTTATGAAATCTCACTTGCATATTTGAGGAAGTTGAGTTGCATATTTTTTACTGTGCACATTTACACATTCGTGGAAGTTTACTTACATATTTGAGAAGTTCAGTTGCATATTTGCAATTTTACATCTTTGTGGAAGATCACTTGTATATTGTGGAAACTTAATTGCATACGCAGGATGCTCAGTTGGATATTTTTTTCACTTTTCATATTTGTACCTTTGTGGAAACACACAAATTTAAAAAGTCCAGTTGCATATTTGTCATTTTGCACCTTTGTGGAAGCTCAATTGCATAATTTTCACTTTGTACATTTGCACCTTTGTGGAAGTTCACTTGCATATTTAGCAAATTCAGTTGCATATTTTTCCACTCTGTACATTTGTGGATGTTCATTTACATATTTTCCATTTTGCATTTTCTTGAAAGCTCACTCACTTACAATAGAATGTTGAAGGTTAGTGGCAATTGCAATTTCTGAAAAAGTTGTTGCCATTTTGCACATTTATAGAAGTTTACTTGTATATTTAAAAATTTTAGTTGCATATTTACCATTTTACACTTTCGTAAAAACTCACTTATATATTGTGATATTTTAGTTGCATATTATATAAGAGGAAGGAAGCGATAGGTAACTTGTTTCCAAGTTGGGTCGACTATGACGAATCAAGAGATCTTTGCCGGTGCTCGCTCCTTCAATATCTCTCTTCTCTTCGATGCTATCACTCTTGCATATCCTTGTTGTCCAATATCTCTCAACTTCTCCTGTTCTTTGTTTTTTCCCTTCACTATGGGCAATTATGTCTTTTCCACCTTACAGTTATTATCCCTGGAGGAACTTCAAACCTCAAAATTTACCAAATCTTTATCTCGGTTAATTCTTCAATAGGAGATTCATTCCCATTTTTCCCTTCTATTTATAAAAATAAAAAACTTTTATTGGACTAGGTTATAAGATCGTTGACAGATGCAAGTTAACTGTCATGACGATGGGTAGTGCCGGTAATGCGGGCCAGCCCGCCAACATATAATTTTTTATTTTTTTAAAAATTAAATTTCTTTTCTTCTTCTTTTTATTTTTCCCAATTTTTTCATAAAATTGTATAGTCATATCATATTAATTGACTCATATTTTTTTCTATTAATAAATTTTCAATAATAACATTTTTTCATGTTTTAAAATAAAAATATAAATATTAATGTGTTGTTATAATTTTAAATATAGTATTATAGAAAGTTGATATAAAAAATAAAATATTTTATACTGTTTTTGAATACATTAAGTATTATTTATCATACTTAAAAAATATTGAAATGAAAAGATAAAAAAATATAATATATTATTTTTAAAATAAAAAATTTTAAAAAGATATAGATGATGGGTTGGACCCGTGAATCCAACCTGTATTATCAACCTAACGACGGGGCCTTTGAGCGGGGAGGAAAAGAAAGTTGGGAGATGAGCTGAAAGACGAGGGCGTAGATGCTAGCAGAGAAAGACCCACGCTTGGTGGCTGTATCCTCTTGTTCACTTACGCCTAACCCAGCTGTTTCCTTCGCTCCTCCCACCCACTCTCTCTCCATATATTTATTATTCCTTCATTCTTCGTCATTTTGCCGTGGTAGGCCCCTCCCTTCAATTATCATCTTATCCATGAGAAATATTCACACTCTCGAAATTAGTATCATTCATCCATCTCTGTATAATAAAAATATTTTAAATATTTTTTATTGTGAATCATGTATTTCATATATTTCTCTCTTTCCATAACCTATTATAATATATATTTATTATAGGATGTGTGATCCATAATAGAAGATAATTAAAATATTTTCATTAAATATAGTATGAATAACATGGCACTTCAGGAACATGTAACTATTTCTTCTATTTAACTTCCTTCCACCCCTATTTTCCTTTTTTTAACATAACTTCCTTCGTTTCCTCTCTTTAATTTATAATTGTATCAAAATTCAACTCACATAAACTATTTTTTTTATTTGAGAATGTTCTTTAAATATGAAATCCAATAATAGCGATCCATTGCGTTTGATGTCATTATATCAGTACTCGTAATATTATTATCCTCGTGAACCAATCTGTCCCTTCATCAATATTATTAATTCAGGATTTATATAGGGGAAAATTACATACAAATCATTGCCCGAAGAGGATATATATGAGTAACCAGCAACAACGAAGTCTCTTTCCCCGAAATGACGCATGTGATCGGGTAATAATTAGTCCTTTTCTTCTCATGCCCAAAGACTTTAACATGAAATTAGTAATTACTTGACCAAGATTTCCTTTTGTTGCCCGTACAGTACATGGCTAAGATCCATTTTATATTTATTTTTTTAAAAAAATATAATGCAATTGCCTAATCTGGGGCAATGAGAAGACAACTACTTTTTTTTTTAATGGACAGCTACTTTTTTTTTCTCCCGGTCTCCGAAGCTTCGATCGGCTAATCCAGACTCGACTCGCGTCGCGTTTATAGAAATGGTGGGTGAGTCTTCCAACGGTGGTTACTACATACATAAGAATTCGAACTCGAGATCTTACTCAAATTGTAACAAATTGTTTAGTACTTGATCCAACCAACCGTTAGTAACATGTAGTTACTTTAACTACGTAAAGTGGATATTAGGGAGGGGCCACGTTGAGGGATAGGTGGACCCACGTAGCTTGCGGCGCGCGGTGGTGGGACGGAATCTTTGTTCCCAATTTTTCCTTATTTTTTATTTACAGAAATCTCAATTTCTGATTGGATCTTAGTTTCCATTTTAAAAAAAATAAGAAAAATTTGAATAATTCAGTTTGCACGTGAACCTGCACGTGCACATGGTAAACCGGAAGTGTCATGGATGTGTAGGATGAGTGGATGACAGACCATCTACAGATATATTTAGTTTAATAAATAAATTTTAAAAACAAAAAATAATAAGAAATAATATATATAAGTATAAAATAAAAGAGTATTTTATGATATATAACGTGCTTGTTCAGAAAGAGTTAAGCAATGTCAAAAACACGTTCAACAGTATTTTTTCGTAAAATGAGATAATCTACTCCATATATTTACCTCGACTTATATAAAAGTACTTTTCTACCGCGTTTTCAACGAGTCCAATGGTACTGGATTGGGTTAAACTAACCTTTCTTTAAACAAAATTTTATTAATTGGGGGACAGCGGGGCATATGGGACGACGGTAGATTCAAAACAAAGCCAATGAATAAATTGGGACCAAAAAGCATTGCAAGTAGTGGCTGTCTTCATCATCACTCCATTTTAATTTCCTCTCGAACGAGGGAAGGCATTATTTAAAAAAAACAGCATGATTAAATATAATGAATCTGGGAAATTAACTGGAATATAATAGCGATTCTCATCATTGCCCAGAAACACTCATGAGCAGAACAAGGCCATTCCTTCAAAGGCATGCATGGTCTCTAACCTCAACACAGGCATATACACTCACTTGATTTCTCACTGTGAGAGAGCCAATATATGCATTGATTTGATGATTAAGTGAAGTTGCTTCGAAAGGCCATAGCCATATACACTATAATTAAGAGCAGGCTCTATATATATATATATATATCTCACTAATTGAGTGGAAATGAAGGCTTAATAATGTTACACACATGGGTTTTATATGTTGGAATTCTCTATAGCAAACAAGTTCAATGGAATAATCCGAAGGACAACGGAAGCGTACCTGGATCCATGGATGCGGTTGATGGAAAGGGATGCTTTTGACGGAAGGGCTAAATCAACCAGGTTATCGCTAAGGACCAGAGAGAACCGACTGCGGATGGGGAAGCAAGACGGCCAAATGAAACCTCTTGGCTAACTCGAGGACTATAGCCCTGAATTTATAGAGGGGCCCCTATTTAGCCCATCAATGAATACGGGCCTGTAAGCTGGGCCTCAGTATATTTTGGTCCATGACACCTAATTGAGCCCACTTAATTCCTTATACATTAGTAGATCACTTTATACTCGGGCCGGAATAAGAAATAATGGCACCCACATATAAGTGAAATATGTGGCCTATTGTTGAATTATTCCAACAATCTCCCACTGGGGCACATATGTAACTTAAATATGTGAAACCTTTATGCGCGCAAAATTGCCATTATTTATTTCCTAAACAATCCGGTCCATTGATTGCATCCATATAGAACCAAACAGGATCTTCGTCATATTACACATAACTAAATCCCATAATGATCACATATATGAACACAACCAAATGACATGGATATACTGCATGGAAAATTTCATGAATGTGATCTGTACATGCCTATTTTCCAACTGATCCTCCTTAGTGAGACCAACTTTAATCATATCATGCAGAATGGTAAACTGAAGTAAAACTTTAACCGAAAACCGAATAACTTTATTTCTGATCAGATAATTACCTAAATATTCATGAAATCAAACACCAAATACATACTCCCACTAAACTAGGATATCCTTATCATAAAACACACACATTCGAGCTATGTGCTCGTGAAAGACTTTGGGTGTTACTCCCTTTGCTAGCAGTTCAACAATTATGGAGTATATCCGAATGTGTTCGATATAAGACTGCCCATTCTGCTCCCTATCCTTAACGGCTAGGTATCGGAATAAAAGACTGTTGCTATATTGTCACAATATAACTTTAATCGTCTTTCAATACTTTATGCAATTTGCAGCCCAGTAACAAGGTTGCGTAGTCATATTCCATGGTTGGATGCCTCCCAAAAAATGCTACATGCTTTGCTTCCATAGTGGAGGAAGCTCCAAGAAATGGCTTTACCAGCTAGCATGTAGACATAGCCTGATGTGGATTTCTTAATATCTTGGCATCCATCGTGATCAGAATCAAAATACCGAATGATCTCCAACTGATCTGATCTACGATACATGAGCATGTAATCCTTTGTTCTCTTTAGATATCTCATAACCCGTTTGGCTGCTTTACAATGGTCCATACACGGGTTACTCATATATTTGCCAAACATTCCAGTAATGATCGCAAGATATGGTCGCGTACACACTTGAGCATATATATAAGACTCCCAACAACTGAAGAGTAGGGAATCTTTTCCATTTCTTTAATTTCAAGTCTTGTCTAAGGGCAACGTTTGAGACTGAATTTGTCTCCCTTAGTAACAGGGGTGTCACTTGATTTACAATCTTGCATGCCAAACCTCTTAAGCACTTTATCGAT
>JANTPZ010084785.1:0-16425 GCA_025593235.1 Vachellia pachyceras
TGACACCACCATGCACTGCATTGACAACACGATGTGCTGCATTGACAACACCTCTAGGACCATTTTTTAAATATTTTAAAATTTGGGACCATTTGATAAATATCTTCATTATGTGGGACTAAACAGTAAATTTCCCTTCTTTAACTATATATAATGCGTAATTCACTTTTATAAAAAAGAAAAGAAAAAAAAAACTCCTTTTGTTCTAAACTGCTGACCAACTAAACAGGATCTGGATGAACATGCTGACCCACATGAAGCCATGAATCACGTTGTTGCTCACCTCCATCACTAGGTTCATACCTGAGCAAAATTCCAAACAAGATCTTCCCCTGTTTCATTGTGTAAAATCAGAATGAGAATGAGAATATAGAACATTCTTCAAAAAAAAATTAGGGGGAAAAAAAGCAACGGCAAAGACATATAGGAAATGGGAACAAACAGAGCAGACTAAATGCTCCATTTCACCAAGTTAATCAGCTCATTACGATGTAAAGAAGGTTAAGAAAAAACAAAAAATTTGCACAACCTAGGCATGAGCATTCCTACTTTAGTGGGTGTTTAATTTATTTTGGTGAAAGTAGTTACCTGCTTCTATCAAAAACCATGGTATCAATAGTTCTCAACGTAAAACCAACATGCGAAACCAATGCATATAGAATCAAAATAAAGTAGCAAGACAGTAAGCAATGTCATTATAATGATATTTTCGCTAACCTTTGCTCTCATGTATGATGCCAAGGTTGCTAAGGGTTCATTTGACTTGTGAACTTGTCCGTCTTTCTGTGAAAGATTGATCATCTGGCAACGGTTACATCCCCCTAGTGACTGGTGAGCAGAGGAAGAAAATATCAGAATCACAGAAAACTGGCACGTCCTTATTAAGCACAACAACGCAAGCCAATCCAGCTTCAACATTTTAGTTTGATGGTGAGAGCAATTTAGTATCACCAATCGATTTTCAAAACCGGCACAACAAACAATTGGAAGTCTAAAACGAATTGAGGTTAGAGAACTTGCGCTGAAGCAATGGTTTCCAATTCTAAGGCTTGTCCATCCATCTTCATCATACGGCCCCGCCTCCAGATACCACAAGGTTCGGCCAAAATCTACTTGGACTGATTTTCATGTCTGCTCCACATGGTGGGCTCCTCTGTACATCTAGTGACATCAATTATAATTGGTCCAAATTATATACTGAAAAATAGTGGAAAAGTTGAACTGGAGAGCTGTTGTATCCAAAAGGAATTTCATGAGGATTAATCAAGTACATTAAAATCCCCTTTGCAACGTAACAAATAAACTCATTCTAATATCATATAAGCCATTACTTATCATGAACTAGTTTATAAACTTCCTTAATATAATGGACAGAATATTCAAGGTTACATCCTTCAAAGAGTGAAAGTAACTAGTGCATATTTAGAAGAGATTGACTCATCAGATAGAAGGAATTGCATGTCATGAGAAAATGAATACAAGGGCATACGTAGACTTAATCTGTTGTTGAGGTCAAATACACTTTGCTCCGACCTGAGCAAGAACTGTGCTTCATTGGCGAAATTGAGCTTGCTCTTTGCATCTCTACATGAAACTGCATCGATGGTCTCATTCAAAATTAAATCATAATCAGAACTCGAATTACGTAACAGAGTGCATGGTCTACCAACTGCTTTGCTGAACCAAGCATCAATGTCTTCATCGTAAGTATGGACTGTGTACCTGCAGAACACGTAATTTGTTCCAAGTGTGAGGGAGAAAAGTAGAAGGGCATAATTCTGAAAGATTCTTTACACAGAAGTAAAATCTCATATAATGCCAAGCCAAAAGGAAAGACAAATTTAATAAAGAAGAAACAATAATAACTAAGCCATGATAACTAAATTTGATAACAAATTAAGGAGAAAGGTCAATTTCACATATATTATAATGCCATGTGTTAGGGCCAGACTGAGAGATTCAAATAAACTATGTATCTCAAAAAGGATTTTTCCCCTATCAACAAAAGAAATCACTCCGGACAGGAGGGAGTATTTACAAAAAGGGGGGGAAATCTCCATGATCAATTATCAGTAAAACTATGTGACTGGTTTTCATGATTCCATGGTTCCCCAGTATATATAAAGGATTCAGGTTGAGTAAAATTATGGTATACTGCTTGAATACCATTCAATCATTTTTTTCCCTACTCCAATGTAGCGTAGACCGCATCAAAATAGAATGCCTATTGTAATATGATAATCACAGTTAGCAAGGGATAGGGATCGAAATAAAAAAATATCTTCTGACAAAAACACCCTTGCACATGACAAGAATATCCCAAAGCTCATGCAGTTGACAAAGATCCCCAAAAAACAAAAAGGAAAAGGAAAAAGAAAATAAGAAGGATTCCTGTGAATGCCTATTGACAAGCACAACAGAGCAATAAAAAGGGTTCATTTCACAAAGCTCTTTGTCTCAACCATGTGCCACTTCCATTTTGTTGGACATAAGGGTAATATTGACATGTAGGGGGTAAACCATGTGAGTATGGGCATTTGTGGTATTTTGATATTGACAGTTAGGTAGAGAGGAGGCTATATGGCGTTGGGTTTGGCTGTAGAGAGGCATGGAATTAGTGAGCGAGTAATATTGGGAGAGTTTCTCTGGCCAACATCCTTAAAGGGAAGTTGGTCTAGAATTTACAGGTTTTCTCAGTATAATTACCAACCAAGAAATAGCTGGTGTATAATAAAGAAATGTATCAGATAAAATGATAGTGGATAAGCATATACAATCACATACCTCAGACCATATAAATTAACATCCTCTCTGCCACCAATGTGCGCATCAGAATCGCATCAGAATCAAGCTTGATTTGTAGCCTTTTTTGCTATGTGGGGACTCCACAAACAACATTCCTTGACTGAGGTCAATATAGGTGCTTATAAAGCATACTTGAGGAACCTACAAATTCAACACATAACAAATCAAAATCTCACTATAAAGTACCAACTCTGAAAAATGAAGACACAATAATGTAACATAGATAAGATAGACAGATGATAGAACTGGCTAGCATCTGTGACAACGCATGACTTTTGCAAGCAACAATACTCAATGTTGCCTTAACCCAAATCTCATCAGGAGGAGATATGTACAATAAAACATGGAATATAACTTTTTGTAAAAAGGGGGGGACAAGGATACCGCAAAATGTTGTAAACAGATTATTCAAATTACATTTTAAATATATAAGAATTATTGACAAGTATCAGACATTAAAATATATCATAATATATAGTTATCCTTGATAAATCTAAAATGTTTTTGGCATGTTTCAGAGACTTATTTTGTTTAATACACTTGGTAACATCCAAATGCATTTCAAGAATATTCTTCACACTTTTTAAGCATTTTAATTTTTCTTTTCTGAGGCAGGTTAGAACTTTATGAGGGGAAACCATCCGTAAGAGGCATTTTAGCATTGCTTGGAACGATTCTGTCGATGAACATTGAAGCTTCTTAGCATTAGCAACTCTAGACCAAAGGAAATTTTCTAAGGGCCTGTTTGTATGCTGCATAACGTAAGCCGTGATAGGCTCAGCATTGGAATATTTGTACGGCTGAGAGAATAAGAAGCTGAAAATGGAAAAAAAAAATGATCACATTGTAGGCTTGTCATGTATATAATCAACATCACAAGATAAAAACTGAAAAGCTTGCGGAAAACCATAAAATAAGAGAGTTCATTTACAAGATTCATTTCAGTATGTTGAAATGAGATAGAAGAAAACGATCACTGTTTTTCTAGGGGGAAAATTAATCAAAAGCCGCCGCCATAGTTAAAGACAAAGCCAGGCCCAACCTCTGAAATGTGCATCCATACATTAAGGTACACAAATTTAAGGATTCAAGCATCAAATAATAGTTTTGCCTTCTTCTGTGTAAGAATATCACCATTAAGGCTTTTAAGAATCCACTCCCGATCATATTTCAGGCCTGTTCAAAATTTTCAGAAATGAATTTTTGATTTTCTTCAGGCCAGGTAATACATATGTGTAATCATAATCATTTCAGGTGAGAATGTACATTTATGACATGTTTTATTTTAAAGGAGAAATTTTCATTGATTATTTGAGATAAAAGAGTATTCAAACTAGTTTATCCAAACAAAGATAACAGTGAGAAGGTAAATAAGACCACAGAAATGGAAAAAGGAGAGGAAAAAAATATGTGACCTATGATATGATGAAATGAAAAAAAATCCTTCCCAGAGAATCAGTTATATGAACAGGCTTTAAATCCAGAACAATGAAATGATCACATGGTAGGGAAAAGATCAGAACAATTTTTGGTACAATAAAGTGAACTTTCTCAATGAGATAAATTTATCAGTCATGTTTCTGGTTGAAGTTGATGCAGGAATAGAAACCCACAGTTTTCTATGTTTTTATTATAAGTAGTTGACAATAAGTAAATATAATTCATCAATTAATAAGATGATAATCTGTGAAAAGTAAATGATTACCATTGTTGGTAAGAGGCCAACTTCCTGAGCTGAAACCACCACAGGATTTTATTGGGTATATAGTAATGGATTGAAGGGAATAACCAGAAGACAAGGAACATCTGTCAAAGCCTGCATGAAGTAAATGTTCACACATGAGTTCAAATCACTGGCTGAAAATTCTGTCTTGGTTGGCATATGGAAGCCGCGCGCACTTTTATTTTGCATCTAATGAAATGAAAGTTTATTTCTTTTAGGGCCAAAGGAGGAGAGCAACAACACAATAGCAATAAAAAAATTTAAGCCATTGAATCCTCTAGATGGAAGGATATGTATGATTTAAATTTAATTTATTGATAAAAGAGCACAGACCTTTCAATTGTTTTATATGGCCAATGTGATTTTCAGGTGAAACAAAGGAACCAGCTACAAAATCAACAAATTTCTGAAAAGAGGAACACAAGAATTAGATTTCCACAAATTTGTGATTTAAATTAGATTACTAAAAGTGGTGACCTAAAATCGTTGAAAATGGATTTAGCAACCATCAAAGATTGACACATGAAGCAAGAAGCCAAGCCAAACAACAAATTCATCATAATGAGATTTCTCTCACTTCAATTTAACTTTTTCATGAGCATGACATAATTAGTAAATATTAGCTGCCCTACAAGACTGAATTAACTCAGAATCCAGAGTCAAAGGATACACCTCATATGCTGAATAAAAAATAGGATGACTAAAATAGTTCAAACCCTGGCCTCTTCATATGTTGACATGTAACCAAAGGATACTCTTACAGCTCCAGTAGGCTTTCCATTAATTACATCATGATCATCCCAGCAAACATGGCCTGCCTGCATTTGTAAGTCTAAGTATCATTCTGAGGATATAACCAAATGAGACTTAGACAAACCAATCATATCGATTTCTGGAAAATAATAATGATTAACAGGCAGCAACCTCAGTATTAGAAAGTAGATCCAAGTTCGATAACCCAAGGTATTTTGCGCAAGCACCTGGATTGCAGAAGCATCCAGTCTGAACAGATAGCAGATACAGATATACAATCAGCATTGAAGCAATAAGCTAGAGCAGGGGAGAGGAAAAAATCTGGTCTTATGTTAACAGATGGAAAAGATTCTCTCTCAAAAGGAGAGATTAATAGCATGAAGAAAATCCTGATTTGTACCCGTAGCTGAATTCCTGATAGAGATGCCAGCTTCTCCACTTCTCGATATCCGTACCAAGAATCATCAGCTCCCTTCAAGTTGAATGAGACAATGGGACCCATTTCATGAGACAATTCCTGGATTGGGAAAAATAATTGGATCAACTTGTCTTTTTTATTTTTGTTTTCTATCCGAATCATTTACATTCACCAAAAAAAAAATACATATAATGCTTTTGGTGGCACATAGACAAAAAGAGATCATGGGTGAAATAAGGGATGTGCACCGTAAAATAGTAATATTCATAGTCCCCCCACCCAAAAAAGAACTTGATATTCATAAATACAAAGTATACAATTTTCAATTTTCATCCTTATGTCCATTATGCATTTCCTTTAACTCTTTCCAAATTTGCATTCACTTCTATGAGTGTAGAGGAGCCAGAATGATTATCAGAAGGGTAACAAAAACCTATGAAATAATGTAAGGTTTTGCTATAGGGGGATAGGAAGATGTTGATATTGGAAGTCAAATGGAAAAGTAAGGAGCCTTTTAGTTACACAAAATAGAAAGTGGAATGAAAAAGGTAATTTTGAGTATAGAAAATGACTCTTCTGCCCTTGTTTAAAGAAAGTAAGAAGAAGGGGCATAGATAATATTGAGTAAAGGTTACAAGGGAATGATACTAAAAGGATGTGAACAATCATTTTCCACCATTGTAATTAAACAAGGATAAATATCCCAAGGGAAAATGGCAACTGAAACATAGTTATAAATTAATTTTGAAATCATGCCTTTATCCGCAAAGCTATGGGTCTTCTACATGATGGTTTACACTCTATGGCCCGGTTATGGCCCGTTCTGGTACATGGAAAGTGTGGAAGGTAGAAATGGAACTCAGCATGGAAATCAGAAAAACATTTGTGCCCCAATCCCACTTAAAACAGACTAGCATGAAAATTGATGAAAACCCGTCCATCCCATACAGACTTTGATGGAAGACAATCCTTAGAACATTTTACCCTTGGCAGATCCGGGGATGGTGAGGGAGGTAAAGAGGGCAGTGAGGACAGTGGCGAGGAAGCAATGGACAAATCCATGAAGACAGGACATGCTAATGGGGATGTATTTATGAAGCAATGGACAAGTCCAAGAAAGAAACGATAAGTTCTTCACAATAATAAAAAGAATTGCAATGACAGATTTTCCAACATTGGCTGAATATGGGAGTGTAGCTTCACCATTGGTTACTGTTGTAACCCAACTCAACAATTAGTGAAAACAACAAGAAAATTAATATTAATACTCAAAATACACTCTGTGAAATAACTCCCACAACCTTAATCTGTAAGATAACTCCCACAGCCACTGTGAATACACTTTCACAGACTAAAGGATCGGGAAAACCAGCACCCTTCCTCAACACTCTAATACAAAATATATGCGCCCCTTCCCCTGCTAGAAGCCATGGCTTAAATAGCCCAAAAAGCACATGATACATCTCCCAAAACACAGCAGACAAACCTCAAGCCTATGGCATACTCTATAAAATGATCCTTATCTCCAAAATAACCTAGTCAGCTTTGGAATCTCATAAAGCATTCTTTCCATATGCTTGCAAAGTCCTCTGCTTCCTTGTGTAAGTTTGACCAACAATTGGGTTCTAACAGTTACATTTGGCAATGTATTATTGAAACTCAAAGTTTTTTAAAGTAATCGACAAATTGAATTAGATTCATAAGGTTATGCATAGTCTACAGCAATGCACTGAGAGATTGCAACCACATAAACAGATGCACTGAGAGGTTGGTAACTACCAACCGTGACATTTACAACATCCGTAAGTCACAAAACTTCCAAACCACAAGAAAAATAACATAGGAAACTTTGACAGCAACCAAAAGTTACAGTAACATACCCTTGATTTATGAGATCCATAGACCATGCACACTATGGATCCATTCCCATGCCTGAGGGCCAAAAGCATTTTCCTGGTATACAAGGCCAGGGATATTGTATGCCTACAAGGAAAAAAAAAGACTATATTACCCAGAACATACAGAATTTTAATCAAGGAAATTTTGTAACATCATAGATGGGAGGAGAAAAGGTTTATGGGTTTAAGGAAAAACTCATACTGACAGGGATATGAACAAATCACTATCAAGCTTTCACCCAAAACCTTTATCTTTTGGGTTGGCCATTTGTGGACATAATATTTCACATGCCATCGGCTTGAATTCAACCATACTCATGGCATTCTCATGATTAAAATATAGAATAAGGCAAAAACTTGCACATGCTTTGTCTGCACCTTGTTGCACATCCCATTCTCATTCTCGTGCTTTCAAATCACAGCTTAACCTTTTGGATTAGGATGGTACATGATAAAAGCTAGCAAACATGCATCATGTAAAGCAGATGGATCAAATACAAAGACCTCAATGAAATCCATATGTTCTTTGTTATTTGTGCTCATTATTTGCACTGCATCCCCTCTATCAGTCACATAGCTAAGGTTCCTTCTAAACTTAACTATATTTATGACCATGATACCTGAGATGACTGGTGTCAAACCTACTCCACTTTTAAAGCACAAAGAAGGCAATATTCGCTGAAAGTGTTAAAAAATAACAATTCACATTATCACCTTCTCGTGTTTTTGCACTGTTTTACCTATTCATGCAGTATTAGTGATAAAAGAGTCAAGCCCAAAAAAGAGAACTGATGTTATGACGCTTGTCGTAAACCATGCTTGGAGCATTGAAATCATAGAATTTATATTTTTTGCTGATTTTATGTTTCTTGATGTTGGAGATTATGATAAAACTAGTATGAGCCTTCACCTAACAGCATAAGCTTTTCACTTGAGATAATAGTTGGTGTGATATGAATGCCTCTGGATCCCAAAAGGTCAGATGTTTAACCCTTGGCAACCCTTACTTTCTTAATCAAAATTGAGTTTCAGCACAAGGTATAAAAAGCCTTCACTTTGTCTAAACGTCAAACTACAAGGCTTTCATGCGAAAGGCATGTTAGGGAGGTATGTTAGACATTATAATTAAATTATTCATGAACTTTTACTTGCAGCTCAAAATTTGGAGTGAAATGATCATTGACAATAACATTCAGTCAATTTGGCCAGTGAAGTATTTTGAATCGCCTTTGTTATTTCTTATCTTGCAGTCAATCAGGTTTCGCAATGATCAAATTTAGTGAAGTCTGAGGCATAGTTTGGTATTGCATACTGCTGTCTCTAAAAGTTGGTATTTTATAACAAGTAAATGATGAAATGCCATTCCATTGTATATACTACTTGTTCTTGTCTTTTAAACAGAAGAAACGATGCATAAACACTTTCAGAAAGCTAAAAACGTCATCAACATGATTCCTTCTAGTAACTTTCATTAATATTTTTTAAAAAAGAAGATTTTGCAATTGCAAAGCAATACCAAACTGAGACAAAATGCCAACAAAATTCAAATACACAGAGATAAGATACTAAAAGATAATATCATATTTGTGCTGCAGAGAGTTCAGTAGGACGGAAGCCTTTTTTTAATAGATGTGCATATCCTCTTCTGCATACCATGATATTGCTGAAACCGTTAGAGAACTCAGGGTCTTGAAGCCATGACGAATAGATGCTATATCCAAGAATGAAACAGTGCCATCCTCAAACAGGTCCTCAATAGCTTCCCTTCTCTTGATAAAATCAATGTCAGCAATTGATGCAGCAACGGTACCTATAATGAGTATGCAATAAATGTGCTGATTCGAGCATTAACCACAAATTGACATCAAGCCACCAAGCCACAAACCTGCTAAAGTAAGATTTCTTCAGTAACTTGGCTGCATCTGAGATTGAAAACAAATAATGAAGACAATCATTGACAAACATTCGGAAAGTTAGACCAATACAGCAAGTATGAAATTCCCTTCAATACCATGACTGATTTAGCATCTTGTTTAATTTAAAACAAATATAAAAGAAAACAATAGTGGAGAAAGAGGGTATGAGACAAGGTATACATTAATTTTTCTATTTTTGGAAAACATGGTAATTTTAGTACTCGGAGAAATTAAATGATTCGAGATAGTGAGAAAATAAAAGTGGAGAAAATAACACACACACACAAGTTTTATTTAAGTTTCTTACCATTACGAACAATGAGAGCTCCAAGCCCAGTGGGATAGCCAAACATCTTAAAACAAATCCACACGGTAAAACATCAATTTTTTGTAGCCATACATCTTAAAACAAATCCACAAGGTAAAACGTCAATTTTTTGTAGTTATCAATTATCAATCAAAATAAATTCAAATTTCACAAACTACCTTGTAAAAGGAGATGGCAACAAAATCTGCAGGACACTTGGATAAATCACGAGGTCTAGTAGAACATCCTTTTGCAACATCAATCAAGACCGTCCACTGGCCACCATTTCTACAAAAACAATATATAGCAAATATTTAACATCAGTGCTTTGAAGATGTCACACAGAATGACGTAGCCACCAATGATGTAAGACCAGTAGGCATAGTGGAAAAGAGAGAAGAACAGCAAAATAGCATGATCTCATCCAATGTAAAACTTAAGTGCCTGTCTATAAGGAATCTTTTCAAAGTCAAACCAAATATTCAAAAGCAACCTTAAGATAAATCAAATATATCAGCTCTATTTCCACCTAAGCCAAAATAGCATTTCTATTCCTCGTAGGAACCACCATCACATTATGAGCCACAAATAAATGATGTAACAAAGGAAAGACAAATACAATAAGCAATAAACAAAGGAAAGATATATTATCAAAAAAAAAAAAAAAAGAATGCAAAGATATGTGTATAGGGTTCTTTGATGCTATATCCCAGTAATCCAAATAAAAGCAATATCAAAACCCTAAATGCTAATCAATACGTATATAACAAACAAATGCCTTGCATCCAAGCATTTAAAAACAATTTAAGCTTTTAAACAAGACGATGGGCTTGTTTGGCATAGCGTTTGGAAAATCCAAACACACGTTCAACAGTGTTTTTCCACAAAACAAGATAATCTCCTCCACATATTTACTTCGACTTGCATAAAAGTACTTCTCTACTGCGTTCCCAAACGGGCACAATAAACCATGAATTTACATAGAAATAAAGGAAGTTTCCTTGATCTCTTTCTATCATAAAACGTGAAGAAAAATCTCAGTTAGGACAGCAGAAGCAAGAAAAAACTTGCATAATAACATGAAATTTACAATCAGTTTTATTGTCCTAATAAGAGCTATATGATGGACACTGTAGTGGTAAATACAAACATCATCACGTCATTTTACATATTATTTAAATGAGAGATGTAAAGCCATAAATAGACATGAGGGTTAAATAAGACAACAATGTAGCATATCACTTGAAAGCCGAAGAACCTTCCAGAATCCTTCTTGAATCTTCCTAGATAATCTTAACCAAGTCAAGGCTGAATCTCAGCCCTGAGAAATTGCACTTTGAGTGAAAGGCAAACAAATTATACACATCACCTGCATTGGGGGTGTAAAGAGATGTACTGAATAGCGTGTCTTATTCATACGTAGAGGAGAGAATTTATATACAATGTGGGAGTACCATACATAAATACTCTTAATGACTAATAATGACTAATAATCTCCTAATAATGACTAATAATCATAACCGATCACCTATATCTGATTCTATATTAATTATAATATATATACAATATCTTTACATTCCTCCTCAAGTTGGAGCATAGATGTTAATCAAACCCAACTTGTTACATAGATAGTCGATCCGAGTCCCATTCAAGGCTTTGGTAAACAGATCACCTAGTCGGTCTCCAAACCTCACATGCTCTGTAGAAATAACATTTCTTTGATCTTATCCTGAACAAAATGGCAATCGATTTCAATGTGTTTTGTGCGTTCATGAAAGACAGAGTTGGAAGCTATTTGCAAAGCCGCTTTATTGTCACACCACAACCTTGCTGGTAATTAAGTTTTGAGACCAACATCCCTTAACAGTTGATAGATCCACACTATCTCACACACTGATTGTGCCATAGCTCTATACTCTGCTTCAGCACTAGACCGACATACCACATTCAGTTTCTTACTTCTCCAGAATACTAAATTTCCACCCACAAAGACACAGTATCTTGTAGTCGACCTTCTAGTAGCTTTCGATCCACCATAGTCTACATCACAAAAACACTCAATATCTGTGTGCCCATTATTCTTGTATAATGTACCACGACTTGGGGATCCCTTTAAGTAATGCAAGACATGTTCTAAGGCCTCCCATTGGTTAACAGTTGGTGATGCCATGAATTGGCTGAGCACACTAACTGAAAAAGTGATATCAGGATGAGTTACGGTGAGATAGTTTAGTTTTCTAACCAGTCTGCGATATCTCTCGAGATTTTCAAATGGCTCACTTTTATCATTGCCAAACAATTCACCGTTATCATCTTCCAGCAAATTCTTTGATAGTTTTTCTCCATCAATATCGAGAAGTGCGTTGGGAACCATTGGGAAACTGCTAGGTGCAGCTCATGTTGTCCTGTCTCTTTCAGCAAGTCAAGAACATATTTCCTTTGTGTTAAGAGGATGCCTTTCTTACTCCTTATAACTTTAATACCTAAGAAGTACTTTAACGGGCCCAAATCCTTTTGGAAATGAGAGTTGAGAAAGGACTTGAGTGATGAGATTCCTGAAGTATCACTATCAGTAATCACAATATCGTCAACATACACTACCAGAAGGATTATGCCAGCATCTGTTCTGTGATAAAACACAGAGTGATCACACTTACTTTGTCGCATGCCAAAATTCTCCACCGCAGAGCTAAACCTATCAAACCAAGCACGAGAACTTTGCTTCAAGCCATACAAAGATTTCTGAAGATGACACACTTTTCCAGACTCCCCCTGAGCAACAAAACTAGGTGGTTGCTCCATGTAAACTTCCTCATGAAGATCACCATTCAAAAAGGCATTTTTGATATCTAGTTGATGGAGGTCCCAATTATGAGTGGCTGCCATAGAAATAAAGAGGCGGACAGAGGACAACTTGGCCACAGGTGAGAATGTCTCAGAGTAATCAATCCCATAAGTTTGTGCATAGCCCTTTGCAACAAGACGGGCCTTGAGACGTTCGAGAGTGCCATCATCCTTGGTTTTAACAGTGAATACCCACTTACACCCAATTGCTTTCTTGCCTCGAGGTAAATCAACTAGAGTCCAGGTACCAGCTTGATTAAGGGCCGTCATCTCTTCGATCATTGCAGCACGCCAACCTGGATGGGCTGATGTAGTACGGAGAGTTTTAGGAATGGTAATGGCATCTAAGGATGCAACAAAGGAATAAGAGGCAGGAGACAAGTGGTTATAAGAAACAAAGAAGGAAATGGGATGAGTACAAGTGCGTGTACCTTTACGAAGAGCGAAATCAAGAGTTGGGTCAGGCTCGGGAATAGGTGTCTCAGGCTCATGCTCAGTGATACTTGGTTCAGGATCAAAAGATGAAGCAGATAATGGTGGGCCATAGTCAAAAACAGCCATATTACTTTCCTTAGGACGCCGAACGTAGACGTTAGTGATAGGTGGTCGAGCAGGTGCTGGAGCCGACGGAGAAGGAACCTGATATAGCAAAAGATTATCCTCCTCGTTTGGTGAAGGAGGTGGAGAGGAGGAACAGAAGAAAGGGGTAGACTCATAAAGGTAACATCGTTAGATACCAAATACCGATTTAGGGTAGGAGAGAAGAACGATAACCCTTTTGGACTCTGGAGTAACCAAGAAAAATACATTTGAGGTACTTTGGGTCTAACTTGGAAACATGAGGATGGACATCCCAGACAAAGCAAACACATTCAAAAATTTTAGGATCAATAGGAAATAGGGACTTGGAAGGGAAAAGTGTTTGGTAAGGAATGTCACCATTAAGCACTGAAGACGGCATACGGTTTAATAAGAAAGCAGGCAATAGAAACTGCGTCTACCCAAAAAGGTTTAGGAACCCTCATATGAAACATTAGTGCCCGAGCTACTTCAAGTAAATGTTGATTTTTTCGCTCTGCAACACCATTTTGAGCAGGTGTATCAACACAAGAAGATTGATGAAGAATATCATTTTGAAGCATATATAATTGAAAAGAGGAAGAAAGGTATTCTTTTGCATTATCACTCCTTAAGGTATGGACAGTAACCCCAAATTGCGTTTTAATCTTGGCACAGAAATTACAAAAATGAGAGAATAATTCAGAACAATTTTTCATTAAATATAACCTTATGGCACGAGAATAATCGTCAACAAACATAACAAAATACTTGAAACCAGTCTTTAACGTAATAGGACACAAACCCCAAACATCTGAATGGACTAATTCAAAAGGGGATGCAGCCCGTTTATTGACTTGAGACGCTAAAGGTAGACGATGATGTTTGGCAAACTGACATGACTCACAATCTAAAGAAGATAAGGAAAAAAATTGAGGAAACATCCGTTTGAGAGAAGACAAGGATAAATGACCCAAACGGCAATGCATGTTAAAGGGAATGACTCCACCGGAACAAGCAACTGAACGAGGAATCTGATCATCCAGAAAGTAATGGCCGCCAAATTCATAGCCTCTACCAATATTTTCTTCGTTGTGAGATCCTGTATCAAGCAATAAGTTGGAAATAGTGAGACAAAACAATTCAATTGACGAGTAAGTTTACTGGGGGAAAGAAGATTGAAAGCAAGTTCAGGAACATCTAAAACCGATGATATTTGGATAGAAGGAGTAGGCTTAACAGTGCCGGAACCAAGAACACGGGAATAGGAGCCATTAGTTATGGTGATACTGGAGGGTATAGCATAAGAATTATAAGTAGAAAAGAGATTACGGTTACCTGTCATGTGATCAGTGGTGCCAGAATCTACGATCCACTTCGAGAAAGAAGAGACAAGAGAGATAGCAGTATTACCTGAGGCGGCAAGAGCACTTGGTGGTGGTAGTGATGATGGCACTGTAGAAGTCAGAGATTCCTGATACTTGGATAACTTGGAGTATTCAGCAGCAGAAATAGTAACCCTGTCATCATTAGACGATGTGACATGTGCAAAGGTAGTTCTTTGTTGTCGGTTCTGCAACTTGCGACATGTGCGCTTGGTATGACCTGGTTCCTTACAGTAATAGCAGGTGACTCCACTAGAGTCGTGGTAAGCTCCCCCTGGCTGGGAGGCCCCTGTGTGAACTGGAGGACGATGATCGAATTGACCCTTACTTATGAGAGAACTAGTAGGGGTGCCGGAAGAAGGTTGAGAAAGGTTCTCAGTGCGTATAACACGAGAGAAAACATCTTGAAGAGTAGAAATCTCAGATCCAGATAAAATTTAAGAACGGACCGTCTCATATTCAGATGGTAAACCAGTAAGGAAGCTCATGACAGCTAGTTGCTCCCGTTGAGTTTGTTGTACCT
Source organism: Vachellia pachyceras (assembly GCA_025593235.1). Lineage (NCBI taxonomy): Eukaryota > Viridiplantae > Streptophyta > Magnoliopsida > Fabales > Fabaceae > Vachellia > Vachellia pachyceras. The sequence continues at coordinate 15,131 of JANTPZ010084785.1, forward strand.
GAATATCAGTAGTTAAAGGCATTAACATATTCAATTCCTCATAAGTGCGTTTGAAGCCATAAAATATATCTTGAGAAAGCGGTCATTTTTGTCTGCTCGATAAAAAGCTTTGCAAACCTCGTAAACATGAAAGATATTGCCTTTGCCTGAATACAGAAATTCTAAGTAATCCATCAATGCCTTAACAGATTCACAGTGATTGATAGATGGAATAATCTCACTTTCAATAGAATTATGAATTTGTAAAAATAATTTGGCATCATTACGCAACCAAGCTTTACGTGAATCATCTGAAGGTGGATTGGCCGTCAGATGATCCTCCTTATCAATACTTTGTAGGTACATACGAACAACCTTACTCCAATCCATAAAGTTAGTCCAACTTAACTTATGATCATTAATTTTAGTCACCATCGGAACAACAAAAGACTTTGTCTCAGCCATAGAAAAAATTAAGAAAATAGCAAAAGGATGAGGTATGAGCAGAGTAATCAATAAGGAAGGGTCTCACCAGGGACCAAGCAACAGAAAAGAGAGGACACGGAACAAACCAGTAATAGAAACGAGCACAACAGCGAACTCCAAAAAAGCCCAGTCATCAGTAGTCATGAAACCGGCCAAATCACACTGGATGAACGACAACGAGCGATGAAAAGCGAACCGTATGGAACTATATGGACGCCGAACAGGATGCACAAGCCAACGAACATGAACAGCCGCGGAATGAACAGTGTCGCGTACGGACAGCGGTAAACAGTGCCCGAAGTCTGGACCAAAGCAACATCAAAAAAAAAAGGGAACCCTAGGGATCTGATACCATGTAAAGAGATACATTAAATAGCTTGTTTTATTCATATGTAGAGGAGGGAATTTATATACAATGTGGGAGCACCATACATAAATACTCTTAATGACTAATAATCTCCTAATAATGACTAATAATCATAACCGATCCCCTATATCTGATTCTATATTAATTATAATATATATACAATATCTTTACAGGGGGAAATGAATAACCAGATATCATATAGAAAGTCCAAAACACCAAGAATAACATGACTCTGAAAGCTACTGGTAGGCTCTCGATCTTGCAATCCAGCAACTTTTCTCCTTTGTACTTGGTGTGGTGATATTTTTATGGAAATTGTATCTCCAGATATACTGGGATGCATGTCTTCTTCAATATCTACTGCCATGGCTGCAGCTCCTTGATTCAGAGCATATCTGATAGTAGCTAAGTACATAGGATGTTGATAATCATCATGAAAATAAAAGAACCAAATTCTAACATA
>JANTPZ010084787.1:0-20476 GCA_025593235.1 Vachellia pachyceras
TATTACGACTACTACTGTTGGATGCTTTATATTGTGAAACAATAGGTGTTTGTTGCTGCTGTTGCATATTATGTTGCTTGTGAAGCTGAAGCAAATGTTGAGAACTCAAAGCATTACTGAAAATAGGGGAGTTTGATGTCGTCGTCCTAGTTGAAACCATAGAATGGTCAAGCCAAGTTCTATTTTTAGGAGATAACACAAAGCTAAGATATTTTGACGAGTCATCAAAAACAAGGGTGGTTGGCCCATTATTGGTTGATGATGGTTTCCCAGAATTGGCTTTCTTCTCATCATCTGGTGTTGTCCATGCAGGGTAATATCCTTGCCAAGCAACACTTGGTTGGCTCTGAAATGATATAGCAAATGATTGAGAAGACACAAGCTCAAAGCCACCCTTTGAAGGAGCCTCTTTCTTCTTGCCACCAAAGTTCATGGGCTGAATTGGAATTTTCAAGTTTTGGCTATTCACATTCTTTTGACCAACAATTGATGGAGATTTCTCTACACATGTCTCACTCATGAGCTTATGAGACAACATGTTATTGGCTTTAACTTGGACCCCATATGATGATTGCTTATGAGATGAAGACAAACCAATTGAGATGCTTGAATTTTGTGCAGCCGGGCTTGCATCTCTTGCTGATGAAAATAGGGGGGGAACTCATTATTCGCAATGGTCACAAGAAGAATATCATTGGCTACAATATTTAATACTCATTATTTCAAGTTAAAGCTCATTGTAGAAAAAAAAAATGCAAGTTAATAAAATATTTGGTCTCTATAGTTTTCCTTCATTTTAGTTTTGATACCTCTAGTTTCAAGTCATAGGTTTTGGTCCCTCATGGGGCAAAATAATTCAAGTTCCCATTAAACTACAGGGATTAATGTTTTAAAATGGAAAGAAACTTGATAGACTAAAACTTATAATTTGAAATTATAGCAACTAAAACCAAAATGAAAGTAAACTATAAAGACCAAACATTGTATATTTGTATTAACCAAGAAACTGTTGACAAAGATGAATATAGTTACCTAGTGATGCAGCAAATGAATTAATGGAATTATTAGAAGCAGCAGCACAGCTTGAGTTCCCACTTCTTGCATGACTAGTTACTTCTATTGCTGGAGAATATGGTTGGTGCTGGCCAAAAGAGAATAGGAAAGCAAGAACATATGTCAACAACTTTTAGAAAAGCTCATCACTTTCAATATATTGTGAAACAAGATTATTAAGATGCAAATGTACATAGGCTTAAAGAAGAAAAGATCATACCATCATACTTGGACCTTGTTTCTCCATTTGCATTGAATTCACTGAGTTGTCAGCATCAGGGCCTTTATTTGTGTCAAGACTAAGAAATTTTGAAGCAGCCAATTCCTCCATTTGTGATTGTTTCCCAGTGATCATACTTTCTGGAGTTGGTACATAATCAGCATTGCTCGGTTTTGTGCCACATGAAGGACCAGAATTATTAACCCTTAAAAGCTGTTGGTGCAAGAAGATGTTATGAGCGATGTAATGATGGCTAGCGCAGTGCTTTGTTCGAGGTGGAGAGAGTACAAAATCCACAAGCTGCATGTTTGAATCATGCAAAAATGTTCAATATTTGATTCTGAGAAAAAATATGGTCATGAGAATTAAAAAAAAAAACCTTAATTAATTATAGCCAAAGGAAATAACAGTACTTGCTGGGCTGTTGATGATGATCCCATGGTTTTATCTGTCTTCACAATTGGTTGCAAGGATTGTGGGGCATATCTGTTTGATCAAAGATATTGTGCTTAGCAAAGGAAATCAGGAAGGCAGCATCAGAATGAGGAAATTAACAGATTCATACCCAAGAGGAGGAAGATTTCTCGACCATGCAGGTGAAACTAGAAAGGAAACAAGCAGTGATAAGAGACTAAAAATAAATCAATAAATTGTGAAAGAATCGAAGTTAGTATAGAGTAAAAAAATATGTCGAAGTTACCAGTTTTGTTCTCTTGGTGGTTTGTCAAAATGTGTTTATCCTTTTTGATTGGCACCTCTATTACATGCTGGTTTTTCTTAAACTTGTCCACCTTCGTCTCCTCCATATCTTCAATAGTATTGATGTTATTTCCCTAATTTTTGCATCAGAAGCATGATAAGTTGTGATGCACAGCATATAGTAAAAGATTGCGAAAGAATGATGACTTGGATTCAAACTCTCTACTTACCAATCTCAAATCTGTAGAAGGAGGAGCCTGTTAAAAGGCACTTATCATCAGATACTTAGAAGCACAAAGACGGAAGGAAAGTAATTAAAATCACATAAGAAGGATTCTCATTCTCACCATAAGGTCGATTGATTCCAAAATAACTTGCTTAGTAATGTCCTTGTCTGGAACATATGATTTAGTATCATCATCATCAAGTTTTTCCCTTTCAATTTTAACCAACTCTACAGTTGAACTCTTTGAAGCCAGAGTGGAAGAGTTCTTGTCCTCAACCTTGTTTTTTTCTGTAAGTAAATGTCCAAGTAAAAATTGTTAGGGGTCAGAAGCAATAAATTCGATATAAGAAACAATATTACTACTGCATATCTGGTATGAATGTTCAACCCACCAACATCAATTGATGAGAATGAATATAACTGAAAGACAATAATGTCATTTTGCATAAAATCGATCAAGTCGAGTAATGTTCAAGAGAAGTGATTCAGATTCAAGAGACCACAATGTGTTTTTTGAGTTTAATTCAATAGCTGGCATGAATTACAATTCGCATTCGTGAATTCTCATGTTTATACATACATTTGGGTCTAAATATGCAAAACCATGGCACAATTTGCCTCCTCCAACACACACACTTTTATGTTTTGGACTTTCAAAAACACATTGTATGCTTGTTTAGATTAGCGCTGATAGTTACTTTTCTAACGTTATTTACAAACTACAGAAATGTACTGATGGAACGCCATCACAAACAGGCCTTTAGCTTCTAGAGTCTGAACTTTTTTTTGACATTTCTCCACTTGACCAATTTTATGTTAAGTGAGAGAATTGTCATTCCATACATATCAGAATACTTTTTGCAAAGAATTAAAGACATACCATATGCACCATTTGTTTTGAGCTTTTCTGATGAATCCTGATTTCTGCCACTCTTTAATCCATACAAAAGCTCAGCTATCTCAGTTTCAATGTATTCTTCAGTAGTTGATGAAGAACATTTATTGGATGTCTGGAATCCAATAGATTTGTGCAACATACAGCTTATAATTTTTCCCAGAAAAATAATAAGTGGCAGAAAAATAAAGGCTTGTTTGATTCTATTATCTGTTCTTATGTTGTTGGAACAATTCTACAGAGTAGATGTTTTAGAACAAGTATTTGAGAGGGTGAAAGAATAGTTTGATCTATTAATATGATTATCGTTAATGAAATACAATATTCTCTGCCTCTTCTCTAATTTTGTAGAACAAAAAGTAACAAAACATTAAGGAAAAGACATTATGGTCCTTTTGTTTTCCAAAGCAACTTTTATTTTTTTAAAAACAAAATTTAGAACATGTAACCAAAAACGTGTTTTTAAACAAGGCTTTCTGTTTTTTCCTTTTCAGAAAAAACCTATTCTAAAAATAAAATAAGAAATTAAGTCAGACCATAACTTACTGGCATACCTTTTTCCGAACTGATGAATTATTTAATGATGAACGAGCCTTCTTGGGGACTACAAAATTGCTTATCTTCCAAGGAAAGCTTCTCTGCTGATTATGATCTGATGCCAACAACCAAATATTTGAGGAAAGCCCGTGAGAAAATCCAGAATCTTCAAGTTTGTAATCTCGTTTCCTCTTGCTTATTATAGAGAATGAATCTCCATTATCATGATCAACTACTGTCTCCTGCAACTTCACCTTTTCTCCTTCTTCCTCTATTTTTTGTGATAAAAAAGAAAATCATGAAAACAGATAACATACAGAAAAGCAAGTAGGATGATGAAGGGAAGAGAGAAAGGTGATCATACCAAAAGATGAATCTTTGAGACCACAACTTGGGTGATAATGATTTCCTCTACGGATACTAACTTCTTTGGTTTGATCCATCAGCTTGGAGTTCTCATAAAATCACACTGGTATAAAAAAAAAATCACTCTGTGATTGATGCAACTATGACCATGTCTTTTTGGTTCCTAAAGCATTTTGCCATAATCACACATGTATCTTCCTACTGAAAGTGATCATGTTCGTGACACAATTGAATATCAAATGTAAGAACCTCTTTAAGTGGGAATACGATTCGTCACATTATAAAGGACTAAACTTTCTACTAGATCCAAGCTTCCGTTGTTCTTTTTTAAATTAAACGGACAGACACTAACGATATGAGATTACCATTGACCTTTCTGGAAGCAAAGTTGTCAAACTCACGAATTTAAACAAACTCATTAAAGGGATGTAAATTTTGATCATAGACTCGAATCTTACTCACGAGTTTACTTTTATTAATAAATAGATATTAAAAGTATATAATTAAATAATTAAAATATAAAAGTACAACAATTTGATTTAAGTATATTTAAAATTCAAATAATTGAAATTAAATCTATCAACATCCATAGGTTAATATATTTAACAAAGAAATCTCTGTGAAGTTTATATATTGAGTCACTAATTATAATCAAATACAAAAAAATTAATACAAGTTTAAGAGTAAATTAACACAATTTTGTAAAGTAAAAATGTTAAAACGGTAAACTCGATAATTAAACTCGTAAGTTTAACTGAAATTACCGCTAGCACAAATTTAAGAGTGAGTTGACATGTTTTTGTAAGGTAGAATCCTAAAAATAATAAACTCAGATAGTCAACTCGCAAGTTTAACAACATTGTCTGGGAGTTTCTATACCGTTCGACTACAAGATCTTCAATACCAAATGGTTTTTGAAAAAAAAAAACGTTCGTGCTTGTTGGTCCCATAATTGACAATTGGACCCTTACAGCTAATTGAGGGGGAGGGGGGCTTGTTTAGAAACACTTAACTCTCACCAAAAAGTACATTAAACAGTGTTTTTTCACAAAATGAGACAATCGCCTCCACATATTTACCTCGACTTACGTAAAAGTACTTTTCTACCGCTTTCCCAAACGTACCCTGTATTTGATTTAATGGGGTTTTCTTTATAAAGACAGTTAGGTTGGAAGATAGAATTTGACTCTTATGACTTTTCTTCATATTCCAAATTCTGAAACGGAAATATATGAGTATCATCCAATCAAATTTCAGATATAAACTATACTTTTTTTATAAGTATTTAAATATAAATCATGTTATAGTGATTGACTTTAAATATAGTTGGAATAAAAGTCGGAAACGTTAATCCAAACATTTTAAATTTTTTTGCTTATGCTTCAAAAGGTTGACGAAACACATGCAACAATTTGCACATTTTAAAAACCATGACCAAACAAAGCCTATATTATAAGTTATAGCTCTTCAGGACCCACCACTACAATATCTTAAGAGAGTTTTAATTCTTTTTTTAAAGGTATCTTAAATTCACATCAAGTTTTAATTTGATCCCTTAAACTTAAAAAGTACATTTTAATCTTTTTATCTTCACATGTTAATTTTGTTTAACAGAGATTGATGTCTCATCAAGTGTAAACTTTGGTTCTATAATTAAATGATAATAAAATATACTTAAATTTTAATTATTCAATACAATTATTTTTATATTTTAAAATTTATCTGTGTTGTGTGATTATTTAACCGCAAAATAACAGTTTAAATTTGATGAGTTATCGTTTTTTGTTAAATGAAATTAAAAGTGTTAAGATAAAAGGACTAAAAATGTACTTTTTGAACTTAAAGGATCAAACTGAAATTGGATGTAAATTTAAAGGACTAAATGTATAATTTAGTTTTTTTAAAAAAAATTAATGGCTGAAATGGTCCATATATATATATATGTATATAGAAATTCATGAAAAAATTAATCTGACATGCCACGTCAGCAACCTAATCTCTTATTTTTTTAGATGATTCATCTAAATCTTATAATGAGTATAATGGTATTTAACATTCATTACATGATAATTAATTAAGTACTTATTTACATCAAGAACTAATATATACATTAAATAAATGATTTTTTATGGATCAATCAGCATCCCCTGCATTTTTCATATGTTATTATTATATTTTAATTAAATAAACATATCATATTGGCAAACAATTGACTAGCTGTAGCTTATGAGAGCATCTGGGGTAGGTGTTATGAGAATTTTAGTATTGTTGGACCCAAATAAAAAAATCTTTATAAGATTCAAATCTTTTATAATATTTAAAGAAAATCATTTCTTTCCACTCAATCCAACTATAACAATTTTTTACTTTTTTAAATAAATTATATTTTTCCTATTAATTAATGATTGTATAAGTTTTAAATATTAAACATTACAAACGGTGTGAACAACCAATAAAAAAACAAAATTTTATTAAATAAACCAACTTAGTGTCAACCTTTTCTCAATCAAACACGTTAGAATATTTAAAAGAGAAAGGGATAAAAAAATTAAAAAAGAATTTAAGAGATAAAGAAATTGATAAAATTTACCTCTATGATAATAAATTATGGTTCTTGGTTTGCTCCAATTGGCAGTAACCTATAATTTCTGCAAAAACCAGAGATTGATTTGGCATGGTTTTAAATGATGGGAAGAATTGCTCATTGAAGATAATACATACAAAATATTACATTCCTTGTGTGTCTTTATAAGTTACAAATAATTAAATTACAAGAAAAATTAGTTAAAAACAATAAATACTTGAAAAGATACAACTTATTTTTTAAAAAACCTTATTTATAAAGAATATAAGTGGGAGAAAAATAAGTGGAAAAGATATGAGAAAGATGATGGCAACGACAATGGGTCCGTCTCGAAAAGTAATAGAGAAATACTTTTACGCAAGTCGAAGTAAATATGTGGAGGATATTGTCTCGTTTTGTAGAAAAATACTGTCGAATGTACTTTTGGGTGTGAGTGAAATGTTTCCAAATGAGCACAATATATATATATATATACACACACATATCTGATTAGGTAATGTTAGTTACATCAACCTCACGGTATTATTAGGCCTAATACCAATTAGAAAAAATGAGGGGGAGACACACACACACATATATTAATTTAGGTTAAAACTAAAAATACATTAAATGATAAAATATTTTTCAAAGTATAGCTCATAAGAAGTAAAAGACAAGTTCAAAAAATTGGAAATTATAAAAAAGATCGGAGCGAGTTATAACGTACTGCATCAAGTTCTATATGAAAAATACGAATAATGAAATCATGTCAATAAAAAAATTATTAAAATTGGTTAAAGGGAATAAATGTACAAAAAAAATATTTTATTTTTTCATGAATACTCCTATTTTTCATAAGATTAAAACGATTTATTCTCCCTCAGTTAAGAGACTAATTAAACTCTTTCAAAAGAATTTATAGATCCCTCATCAAAACAAACGTTAGATCCATATATAAAGGTTGAAATAAAAAAGGTTCTATTTCTCAGAAAATATGTATTTTTAAAAAGCTATATTAATCAAACCTGGATCAGATTATACACACAAATAAATAAAATTAAATAATATATATATATATATGAGCTTCCATTGATCAGGAAATTCTTAAACTTGTGAAGAACATGAAAATAAAAAAAAGAGAAATAAATCAGAATTTAGGAAGACAAAGGGAATTGAACCTGGATGTGCTTCTTCTTCTTCGCTCAACTATGTGGACGCCATGGCTGGTTCTCAAAAGCTTGTTGCCTTCATAGAAAACTTGAGTTATGGGAGAGAGATATTGAGACTCCAAAGCTATATATATAAATACATAAAAATAGAGCTGTTGTACACGATCAAGATTGATTAATAATTAAAAAAGGGTAAGATATTATATTCAAATGACGCAGTTGCTTTATTTTAATTAATTAATTAATTAATTATTATAATAATTGGATTCATGGATTGTAGTGTTGTTTATTTCAAATCATATTATAAGCGTTACGTTTGTGAGTTTAATTTGTTTGTTTGTTTATTTATTACAAAGTTCTGTCCCCATAGTCATCTCCGTTTTTGTTTTTTTGTTAGAGAAGATTGACAGAAGAAAGCGAAAATAATTGGATTTCAAACGTTTAATTATTCATTTGAACTTTGAAGCATTAATTTAATATTGATTTTTCTAGTGATAATTTTTAATTTTTTTTCCTTTTAGATCTTTATTGGATTACATACACACAATCAATGCACGAAAAAGTAAATGTCAGTTTATTAATTTAAAAATAAAATATGATGACGTGGTCTGGTTGTTCCTCATTTGTTACTTAATTAAGTTAGAGGGGTTGATTCCTCCATCTGACATAGAAAAATATCCGTGATCAGCCACTTTGTTCTTGGAGCTTGATGGGATATCATTTGTGAAATCTAGATTTTATTCTAAAATTTAAATTTTAGTCAAGTATTTATATTTTTTAAAAAAAATTATTCTGAATGCAAAATCTCGGTTTGAAATATAAATTTTGAACAAGTTATTTTTTTATCAAATCACACATTCTCTCCTAATAAATTTTCTCTTTACTACCTATTTTTGCCTCAAACTACATAAAAGCAAATAATTTCTCAAACACAATCTTTTAAAACCTAAGTTTTGCCTCCGAATTCGTAAAAACTATTCTTCAAAATCTAAGTTTTACCTCGCAATCTGTAAAACTTAGGTATCATATCATTGATGTGACTGAAAGAAGACTTGTATTAGGATACCGAATTCTATAAAAAAAATAAATAGTCAAGATATATAATAAAATTAGTAAATAAATGTAAAATTTTTAACCATTTAAACATGAAATCTTAAGTTCTAGTTCGTATGAATGCAAAAATACGTCTTTGAAATAACTACTCAAATTAGGTCAAACAATTGATTATGCAACAAGGCTTAACCAAAAAGACAAAGCCCCATCAAAGACATCCGGTAAAATTGGAGCGAGCAATACAGATAGACAGAGTGTGTGTTTGAAAAATCTGTTAGAAGAAAGGAGTTACGGCTTATCAGTTGATTTTACGAATTTTGAGATGGTTTTACGGATTTTAAAATGATTTTTATGGACTTCGAGATAGTTTTTACGAATTTCAAGATGATTTTATCTTAGTTTACATGTACAATTAAGAATAAATTATTTCCAAATATGCAGACAGATGGGCAAATGTGAAATATGTGTTTTCTTCCCTTTTTTAGTCCGTGGAAAGAAAATTTAGGGAGAAAATGGATGCATCTCACATTTTCTTTCCACACACCTTTCCTTCCTTATTTAAATAATTGATTTATATAAATTAAGAAAATTTAATCAACTTAGTTATTTATAAAAATCCATTATTCTCTTTCAATGGATTTTTTTATTGATATCAACAAAATATAATAAAGTTATCTTTCAATTGGTTTCCACGTAAAGCCTTATCAAAGATTGGTTTCTAAAATATGTTTTTTTTATGACGATCACGAATTAAAAGAAAAAATTATATTATTTCAAGATAAGAGAGATGTGCTTCTCGTAAAATATTTTAGTTTTAAAAAAATGGTTACCAAACGACTTTATCAATATTAATTATTAAATAAATTATCGGACAAGAGAAAAAAGAATTATTCTTATCAAAAGCAAGCTGTACGTATACTTTTTTTCCCTCGACACACATTAATATTATATTAATTATTTTTTAATGAAAAGGACATGTTATCTCTATATTGTAATATTATTAATAAACTCAATGATCGAAGAAAAGTAGACAATTGGACCATAAAAAATTATTAAAATTTATTAAATCACAAAATAATAATGGACAAATGCTTGCAGCTGCATCAAGTCTCCCACACTTTTATTTTAAATTAAAGAGGAAGGATCCACAAAGAATAAATTAATTAATTATTGGTAATGCTCTCATTATTAAAATAATTAAAATATTAATTAATTAATATATTAATAGGTAACTTCTGTCAGATTTGGTCATTAAATAATGGGTTCAATTCACCAGCACATGACTATTGAACTTGGGATGTTACTATAATAGAATATTGATTATCAAACTAAAATGATTTTTTATTATTTATTTTTTATTTTGACTGGACCTATTTTTTTATTCCACTGAATACTGTGCACAACTGCATCTAAAGAATAAATCTGAAAAATCATGATTTTAAAAAACAATTGGTGTTTGTCAAAAAAAAATTGTTATACATTTTATTATATATAGGTGAATTACACAAGACTCTCATAAACTTTGAATCATATACAAACAATCCCCTTAACTTTCAAAATTTGCTAATAAATCCCTATGAGCTTTTAAGTTTGCACGGATAACTCTTTACTGAGTTATATGCCCTCTCAATATTTACTTTTAGGTGCATATAAGCCCTCAAACTTTGATGGATATCTAAATAAACCCCTAAAATTTTAAATTGTATGAAGAAAGTGATATACAAAATTAACCATCTGGGAGACATCTTTATATATGAAAACCTTTAGGGGTTCATCGTAAAATTTTAAAATTTGGGAGTGTAATTATGATTTAGCCCAATATGTATAATAAAAGCTCTAATAAATCTAATCATTCATGAGCAATGGCTCATTGCTTATGCATTGAGATGGGATCCACACTAATAGTATATATTAATTCTTTTTGATAAACATGTCCTACTAATGGTAAAAGCTAATTGAAGAAATTAGTGGGTACATACAAATAATAAAGCTGAAGAATATATATATATATATAATAAAATCATTGAAATGAGTGTGAATAGATTAATTAAAAGATACTATATGGAACGAATCAAATGATATGGTATTTTTTAAATGGAGTTATTAAGTTACTATTTGTGTGTGTGTGTGTGTTCCAAAGGAAAAAATAATTTAAACAATAATTGATTTTAGATTTCCAAGTTGGGTTTTTTTAATGAAGAATTTCCAAGTTGGATTAACAGGTGAACTTGTTATATCTCCTATTCTTTTTTATATGAAACAAGTATTTAATTCATAAATATTAAGAAAAATAGTTATAATCAGTTAAAATTATATTAAGTTGGTTCATTTGTTAATGTTGATGAGGGTATAAAAGAGAAAATCTTAATAAATATATTGGACAAAAGGTGCTTCTTCTTTTTTTTTTTGGTATAATTTACTGTAATTGATATTCTCAGTTAGTGTAAAACATAAAGGCATTCTTTTTTTATGGCTTTTATTTTGTTGATTAATAGAATAAAAATGGTAATTTTCAATTGTTTTCCACATAAGATTTCTCTTTGATTGGTTCAAGAATAGTTTTTTTAATAGGTTGAAGAATATTTTTTTACATCCCTACAATAAGAATTTAAAAAATGATTTTCTCTAATTCAACAGAAAAAGGCATACTTTTCTATTGACTAAAAGTTAATTTATTTATATATGATTATTGTTGAATGTCTTTGTCAATCGTTAAGTAAATCATATAATATTCTTTTCAATCCTTTTTGGACATGAGAATCAGAGTGTTATTTTAAAACCAGAAAATAAAAAGTAAAAGCAACTTGGGCATTTTTTTCCACAAAAGACAAAAAATAATAATTTAAAAGGCACACAAATAATCTTTATTATTAGTTAATTCTTAAAGACATGTCTTGGACCATTAAAAAACAAAAAAAATTATTAAATAATAAAAATATTGGACAAAAGCGTGCTCCATCGAATGACATTTTTGCCCTAGCCCCAGATTGAATTAATTAATTATTGTTGATGTTCTTCTAGTTAAAATAATTAATTAAATAGTTAATCAATAGGTGGCTTCTATTTTTTCAATACAAAAGGCAAGTGGTCTTGAAGGGTTTATAATCAAACTACAGCACTAACAAGGGACCCGCTGGCTCCCAGCAGCCCTTTGATCTAACAAAAAGTGTTGTCTGACGATGCTATCACTTGAGAAAGCAAGATTACTTTCGTACTTATCTAGGAAAGCATGTTGTGCCCCGTTACACATAAGTTAAAATAAAACTTCTATCATATACTTATCTCGATTTCCGTAAAAACATTATCTCAACGGATTCCCAAACACGTCATCATCCGTGCTGAATGCGCTTCCATCCCTTACCAAAATATCTGAACACTCAATTTCGCATGAAAGATCTCCACACTCAGCGCCATTGTCTCGCATCAGAATGTTGATGGCTTCTATTGGATCTGAGTACACATGCACCTGAGAGAGATTAAGATCTTCACAGATCTGCAGCTCTACTTTTATAGCCATAATCTCTGCAATAGCAGTTGGATAAGGTCCCAACTTACGTTTAAAACCCAATATCCACTGCCCTATGTAATCTCAGATTAATCCACCGCAAGCAGCTAAATATGGATGACGAACTGATGCATCTACATCAAGTCTAAATACATCCTGGGGGTGGTGATGTCCAGTTTTCGGCTCTAAACATCCTTGTTTGGAAATCCTGTGATGGAGTTTTCCTCCCATGGTTGATTCCATCAAGAGAAATAAGGCATGGTGAAGCACTTCATTTTGCAGATGCATTACTACCTTCAAATGCCTGTTTGCACCTGTATTCCCAGATTTGATCATTGAATAGTAGGTGCAAGTTGTAAGACAACTCATAGTGATATTTGAGGATATCGCTATAACACTTTTTCTTATACATGGGATATATATCACTATAATACTTTTTTATATACATAGGATATCATTATAATATTATAATACTTATCATTATAAATATCAAATATCAAATATATAGTAATATTTATCTCATTTATTTCTTTTTTAATACTTTTTTTTTTGTGCATACTTCATTGACCATCAAGTTGTTTTAATTGTGTACATCTCTATCAAGCCAATTTCTAATAAGAAGGGTTAAGATATGAAAATACATATAAGTTTGCGAAGGTGCAAATATACTTTTGAACATTTAAAATGAAAACAAACATATTAGGATCGTTACATATAAGTATCACCATCACTTTTTGCGGTGAGATTAAACTATTTTTTGCATATTCATATGTAATGATATTTACTTTTATTACGACAATTTTGCTATTGTATTGAATGTTCATGGATGTTTTTACATCATTAAAAATATGTTGAATGTATGTTTGATGAAACCTCGTAGGTATTGTTAATTATACGTAGTAAGGAGGCAAAAAAAAACAATATTAAAAGACAAGAGTAACAATATAACTTTAAGTGACCTTAAAAATTCTGAAACTTTAGTAATGGACTAAGGCATGGAGATGGGATTATACTTTAAGGATAAATTATCAAAGTGCTCATCCATCATTTTGTTTTAAAAAGGCGCCCTTTGTTGGAGCACCAACCGCGAGGGACAATGACACCGGCAACCGAAAATTGCCAGTAGGTCACCGACGATCGCTCTAAGAAGTGGCAACCGGTGATCAATGTTTTGTCAAAGTGGGGCTTTTAAGCTCTTGTTTGCATTACCATTGAAAAACCATGTTGATGATAATTGAGATCTAACTTCTATTACATACTGACATCTCGTAATATGTAAATCGCATTGAAAAAGTCTACTGCTAATCTAAACAAACATTTAAAGTTATGAAGAAAAAAGGCATTTTGGTCATCTATCATTGAGGGTTAAGATAGGTTGTGTTACATAAATATGTTTGAGCTTGAAAAAAAAAATGTAAAGCTCAAGCATGGGCCCAAGCTTGTGCGAAAAATTTTGTTAGCATGAGTTTTTAAGCCTTCGAAAAACCTAATAATGTGTCTGACGTATTTTTAGACAAGTCGAGGTAAATATGTGGAGGAGATTATCTCGTTTTGTGAAAAAACATTGTTGAACATACTTTTGAGGAGAAATTAAGCTTTACCAAATAATCACAATGTCTAATGTTCTTTTAAAGGCATACTTAAAATGCATGCCTTCAAATAAATGAGAAAAAATGCTTAAACATCTAAGCAAATAGAAATAAAATAATATGTTGATTAAGAATGTGTATTTTCTAAAAATCAACTAAGTACAAATGTAAAACTAGATTTTACCACTTTTTTTCACATAAACTGAAGGGTTGCGTTTGTATGTTAACAATGGGATGCAAAAGGTTGGGGTTAAGGATATATTAGTAATGTTATAAATAATTATATATAATTATATCATAATGTAAAACTTTTTTTTTAAAAAAAAATAGTAGGTCATGCCTATAGATTTGTAGGCCAGGCGTTATAAAATTAGGCCCGACTTATTTGCCTAAATAGGTCTACAATAGGCTTAAGTCAGAACCTAACTTGTTCATTAAATATCAACCAATTTCCACGTCTATTTCTATTTTAAACAATTTAATTTTTCCCCTCATGAAGTTTTTAATAACATGTTAAAGTTTTTAATTTAATATCAACATATTTCTATTTTTAATCATTGTGTTAGATTTCATTTTAATCCTTTAAATTTAAAAAGTATACTTTTAATCCCTCAAACTTAACGCTATTAGTTTTTCTTAACGGAAATTGCTAACTCATCAAATTTAATTGATAACTGTGCAATAAAATGTTGACAAAATATGCTCATATCTTAATTTTAATTTAATAATATAATAATTTGATATTTTAAATTGTGTAAAATAAAAAAAATTTAAAATAACAGTGTTAAGTTTGATGAGTCAGCCACTTCCGTTAAGAGAAACTAACGACGTTAAATTTAACGGATTGAAAGTGTACTTTTTAAACTTAAAGGACTAAAATGAAACCTGACACGAATATAAAGGACTAAAAGTATACTCTATTGGAATTTGTTGGGAAGTGTTTTTACCTAAATTGAGATAAATGTATGAGAAAATTTTTATTTCGATATATTTGTAATGTAGTTTCAACGTGCTTCTTAGATAAACACTGCAGTGGTTTGAAGTTAAATTGCTGGTTCTTAAATAAATTTTTTTCTCTAATAAAAAGATATATTAAACTAAAATGAGATTGTTATGTTTTGAACTAACTCCTTTTTTTAATTGTATTCTTCCGACGAACATGCACACCGAATGATAAAATTAGAAAGTAATAAAATAAATTAGTGGGTGGAGACACAGCATCCATAGTACTTTTCCTTTTCATACAAGTAAAACGAATAATAAAATCCAAGAAAATAAAATATGTATAATTATAAAAATCATTGACGATTGATGTGACAAGCATTTGGGGGTCGCACAGTTTGGGGATGTGAAATCTATTAATTATCTAACAAAAATATAATATGTTAATCAATTATGGAACGAATCAAATGTAATGGTATTTTTTAAATCAGAATTATTGGCGGCACTCGCTTTTTTTTTAAAAAAAAATTATTTATCAGTTGGGTTGGGGGAGGAGATTATAAAAATAATTTAGGGAAAATCGGCCATAAGTCCCAAAGAAACAAAAAAACCATTAAAAGGTCCCAAAAAATCTGACAATTATTGTCAGGTCCCATGGGACCTTTTAATAGTTAATTGGAGTTTGTAAAAGTCCATATTACCCTTTTAATTCCCTTCGGTGAACTGCTTTTCTTCTTCTTCATGCTGCTGTAGCATCTCTTCTCTTTTCTTTGCATTCTACGTAGCCGCTATCATTCCTTGCTTCTTTTGCCCCTTTCCCCTTTCTCTCCCATTTTCTTTGGTTTCTTCGCTCTCTTAGAAATTCTTGTGCTTCCTGGGCGTGCGTCTCTTCTAAATTCTGACAGGTACACATCTGCGGTTTTTTATTTCTGGCTTGTTGCCTTCCCCTCAACTGTTTGTTGTTTTTGTTGGTTCTGATAGGTTTTCGTTTCTGCGATGGGAATTTCGGGTTGATTGTTTCATACAAGTTTAGATGTGTATTTTGCTGTTGTACTATGATGTGTTCCTCATTTCAACTGATCTTGATTTTTCTGGAGCTACTTTTGCTAAGAAGTTCACAGTTTGTGGGATCTGATTTTCTCTTTTGTCAATGTATACCGAAATCCTTATTGGAGTTCCAGTTATGCTTTATTGTATTTTTGGTAGTTTTTTTTAATTGGGGACCTGGATTCAGAAAGCTTGTTCTAATTAAGCCTTCGCTTGACTTTTAGGAAAATGAATAGCTAATTGAACCTCAAGGATCGATGTTTATTGCAATTTGGGAAGCAGGAATGATCAATTTGCTTATTTAGTGCAACCTTTGTGATTAAATTTTATGGTCATATTGTGACGGGGTTAGAGCGTTATTGAGATTCTAAACTTTTAGATATGCGTGATCAAATGGGTTTGCAATTGGCTTTTGAATACTGGCGTGGATATCTTTATGAAATATTTTGAGGAATTCAATCTGATTTTTAGTACTTTGGAGTTTACGGTATAAGATTTTATTTGTCTGAATTTGTGAAAGTTTTGAGAATTGGTTTCAATTAGCCCTCAACTATGCGTATTTGAGAATTTGTTTGCTAACTTTGTACAAGAAGTTTTATGAGTTTCTAATTGCTGGTTGGCGAGAAACAATAAGAAACAAGATGCTGTACTTTTGAATTCCTTAATTTGGTTTCACACTTCAGTCAGCATCTGTGCTTCATGAAAATTTCCTTCTTTGTCAATGTATGAATACTCTTATTGTATCCAATATTCAAAGTTTTTTATTTCCCTGCTCAAAATTTTCTTATTGTATCCAATATCCAATATCTGTGAATATTATAACGTATCTTGAGTTTTTCACATGAATTTTGTGAACTTCATGTTATTCTTAACTAGTTTCTTTGTGTTCATGCGCATATTGATTGGTATCAAAGTCAGTGTTGAGTGGTTTTCTTAGGGTTCTAATTTTGTTTTTCATCTTGTCATATCATTTACATTGTTGTCAATGATGTTAGAGTATGGATTTTGGTTCAAAGAAAACTTTTTAGTGCTATTGTTTTGTTCTGGATCAATTTTGTTAGCAGGTTTGTTGAACTTGTTTGAAATGCTGGATTGAGCTTATTCTCTTTGCTCTATTTTCAATTTGTCTCAGGGTGTGATCTTTGGAGGATTATAGCATGGATTATGTAGGTTGTCTTGTGGCCTCTGAATGGCGTGGATTATGTAGGTGATTTCTCAAATTAGGAAGGACAACAACAGTGCCACACTCAAATTAGGCCCCAAAAGAAACAGTATAACATTCTTTCACCCCGTTTCCCCATGGGGAAAAGAATCCCTGTTACAGACTAACATTGTATTTGATTGCTTCTCATAATCTGACTCTTATGTTTGGTATATCCTCTTTTAGCTGATTTTTCCTTTATTTGATCAAATTAATACTCGCTCTAGTCATGAAATTTTCCAATTAAATTAGCTGCATTGTCTTTGTAAAATCCAATAGTCCAGTAACACGTATTAGTATGTATACACACACATATATCTGTTCACTCTACCTGTTGGAAGGTGCTGAGAGATGCCAAAATGGAGCCTCCAATCCAGACGCTGTACTTCCTCTCTGGTGGTGCAACCACCTTGATTTTCATGCTACTAGGTATTATTAGTTTCTTGCTGTCTATAGTGCAGTCTGTAGACTTTATCAAGTACACAAATGAGGAGTAGTATGAGAAGTATCTGACATATCCAGCAAGTATCGTGCTTGAATTGAATGCATTTGTTCTGTTCAATGTTATTATGTCTTTTGGGTTATTCTGATGAGAATGCTACAAATGATGCCAATTGACAATGGTTTCATGACTTCTATATTTAAAATGATCTTTGGCTTGGGATTTTATGAACATGCAAAATTTAGCTTAGACTAACTTCCTTCTGAGGGTTGTAACTGTGACCAATTGACAATGGCATGCATCCTACACTAATAGTTAAAATTCTGCACACAGACGATTAACACATTTGTGTATTCTGCAGCAACTGTTAAAATAGATGTTACTGGAGAAAAATCATGCTTTATCAAGGCCATTAAATATTGCAGCTGGAAAAGATCGACTAAGGAGGGAAATTATGTGTGGGTTTAGTCTCTGTGCGTGCATCTGTGTTGGTTTAGTTTGATTGCTACTAGGTTGTGTTTAATTGTACACATTTAGTTTTTCTTTTCAGATTGTAAATTCATTGCTACTTATATGTAAAATATAAAACTGGTTTTATTGGTTATAATATCATTTGTAATTTTATATTCACTTGTACGTAATTAAATTCAATGGAGAAAGTGGACATGTTTATGTAGAAGAAATGGGAGATGTTGGGGTTGTTAATGGCAGCTGGTAGAGTTGTCAATGACAGCTGCTTGGGTTGTAAATGGGAGCTACTGGGGTTGTAAACCGGAGCCACTGGGGTCGTAAACGGGAGCTGCTGAGGTTGTTAATGGCAGCTGGTGGGGTTGTTAATGGCAACTGGTGGTGTTGTCAATGATAGTTGCTTGGGTTGTAAATGGCAGCTGGTGAGGTTGTTAACAATGAATTTACAATCCGAAAGAAACAATGAAATGTGTACAATTAAAAATGGTAAAGAAACAACAGCCGTCATTTACAACCTCATCAGGTTTCATTTACAACCTAAGCAGCCGTCATTTACAACCTAACCAAGCTTCATTTACAATCTCACCAGCTGTCATTTACAACCCAAGCAATTGTCATAAACAACCCCACTAGGCTTCATTTACAACCCCACCGGCTGTTATTTACAACAACATCATGCATCATTTACAACCCCACCGGCTATCATTTACAACCCAAGCAGCTGTCATTTACAACCCAACTAGACTTGATTAACAACCCCAACAGTTGTCATTTACAATACAAGCAGCTGTTATTAACAATCAATTCGGTTATCATTTTGAGCAGCTGTCATTTTGAGCTTGGGTTATTTGAGCATATCAATTCGGTTATCCAAGCATGTTCAAACCTTCAATCATACGCAATTAATTCGTTTTGGGAGAGCAGGAAGGGCTGGAGAAGCAACATTTTATTCAGAGGAAGACACACCCTTGCTACGTAATATAGCCAATCTGATGGCAACATCAGGTTGTCAAGTTCCACCTTAGTTCTTGGAGCTGCCCAAAAAGAAGTGGAAGAAGCGTGTAGAATGCACCAGCCTACTGTTTCATTTCATGTTGATGTTGAAGATGTAGAATGAATTGTAATGAATTAGGAAAAAGTAATTGACTTCTCCGTCATTATAGGACTTCCATTTGTAACTTTACGTTAACTTGTGTTATTGGTTATAAACATATCTTATTCCATTTGCAATGAATGGAACAAACTAATTTTATTGGTTATAATATCATTTGTAATTTTATGTTAACTTGTGCGTGAGACCAGTTGTTATTGAAAACCCAAGCAGCTGCCATTAACAACCTAAGCAGTTGTCACTGACAACTCTAGCAGCTTCCGTTAACAATTCCAGCAGCTCCCATTTACAACCCCACCAGCTGTTATTTACAACCCAAACAGCTGTCATTAACAACCCAAGCAGCTGTCACTGACAACTCTAGCAGCTTTCGTTAACAACCCAATGAGCTCCCATTTACAACCCCACCAGCTGTTATTTACAACCCAAACAGCTATCATTAACAACCCAAGTGAACATAAAGTTACAAACAGCTGTTATTTACATGATTGTTGGGGTTATCAATAACCAATATCAATAAACTGGACGACATGGTAGTATCAAATACAAGTGAACATAAAGTTACAAATGATATTATAACCAATAAAAATAGTTTTACAATTTACATATAAATAGCAATGAATTTACAAACCAAATGACCCTCAACAGAAAAGTGCTTAACAACCAAATGGTTTTCCCGATCATGGGACACCTCTTTGTTATTCTTTTTCTTCTCTTCTTTTTTCCTTCTCCTCGTCTACTTCCTCAACCTTACCTTCATCTTCCTTCTTCTCTTCCTCGTCGTCATCACCAAAAATCTCCTTCTCAATTATCTCCACGCTGCATCAAAAAACTAATGAGTTGAGGGGAAAAAAGCATACACTCTTGAAGTCTGAAACTTTAAACACAATCAATAATTATACACTCTCGAAGTCTGAAACTTTAACTCAAAATCAATAATTATACACTCTTGATTGTATGATGGGCGTAAGCTAATTTTACTGCTTTATTAGCTTTTTTCCCTTTCATTTCCCTTCCCTTAGATCTATCTTTAATTTCTTTAATACGCTATTGCTATTTCGTTACTATCAAATGTTGGAGAATTACTTTGGATGATAATAGAAGTACATTTTGATATAAAAAAATGCATGCAACAGAATAAGAAACGAAGGACTATAAAATACACTATTCACTAATTGCACTTAAAAAGGAAAGAATTTAAACTGAAGAGTGCGAAAATGGATTCAAAAGATATCATGAATCAACAGATGAAATGTATTAAATTCTCAAAGAAAGCATTAGAGGGTATTGCACCAACAAGCAACTTAAAAACTTCATAAAATGTGAATGCAAAAAATATTTGCATACGGTAACTTTATTACCACAAACAATATCATATCATTACACATCA
>JANTPZ010084790.1:0-13700 GCA_025593235.1 Vachellia pachyceras
CATGGGACGTCAGCTTTGCTCTTGTGGCGATGATTCGAGGGCTCTGATCTGGGACGTGGTGGGAACTAATACTGGGTTTCATCAACCAAGGAATATTAGTGGTGATGATGTGAAGCCAGATGTGTGTTATGAATCAACGGCTGAGATCAATCAAGTCCGGTGGTCTCCTGTTCGGATGGATTGGATTGCCCTTGCTTTCGTGAACATGTTACAGCTTTTGAGGGTGTAGAAATTATTTGTTCTACATATGATCTCTTTTTAAAATTGGAGGGATTTCAATGAGAAAGGAGTCTGATCTGCATATATTGTTACCATGATCTTATAAGTGGTCTAATCAAAGCGCCGATGCGTGAAAGATTTCTCTTACTCGCCACCTGATGCCATTCAAGTGCAATTAATCAGTTTGTCCCAAACGTAAGATCTAGTTTGTACTATAAATCTTACATTAACATGAACCGCGAAGTTTATACTGTAGTCTAATATTTCCCTTAAGAAACTAGCAACCAGAATGTCGGCAGAAGGAAGCACATATATATGTTTGTGATATTGACCAAGCATTCTGCACCATGCTGTGGATGGGATTGGACAATAGTGGAAGCTACTAAAACAAAAACGAACAAACAAATTCCCACCAAAAAAAATAAACCTAGCTAACAAACAAAAAGTGGAGTCATCAAGATATCGTGCCCATTCAGAAATAATACAATGTTCCTGTCTGTCGAGGGGGACACATCCACTCGCCCGTAATTATTTGGAGCTGTTACGAGGTTTCTGCATTATTCTCAAGACTGAAAAAAAAAAAAACAAGTTGGAGATCAGGCTTTGGGGAAAAATCTGGCCCGGCCCATTATCAGCCATTCCATGGATCATCCTTTGACGACATCTCAGGATGGTTGTAGAACAAACTTTTTCTTTCTTTTTTTTAAAAAAGAAAGAATTATAATTTAGGAAAAATCCTTATTAAATTCAGCCGAAATGTACAATTCATAATTCAAAATTACATTTTGATCAAATCTCTAATAAGATTTATAGGCCTTATTAGGAATTTCTGAATGTTGTTAAAAAGACCCTAATACCCTTTATCATTAAAAACAAAAATTGAAGATGTATGTAATATGTGTGTCAATTTTTTAATGACAACTTCACAAAGACTCTTCACTCTAATTCTAAAATCTATGCCTCTTTGAATTATTGGAATCTCAACTTTTAATTTTTTAGTTGACTTTCAAGAATATTGAGAGCATATTATGATAATTTCTTTGTTAACCTTAATTTTTGAATTGCTATTTTGTTTTAAATTTTGCAAAAAAAATGCTATGAAAGCTTTATAAAAAAAATTTGTTCTGATGAATCAGTCACAGCTTGCTATTTTGTTTTGCATTTTATTCAATTTTTATTTATTTTGTTATTTTTAATGTATAAACGAGCCATAAAGCATATGAACATCATTGTAATTATTGTAATGAAGAAGAATTATCTTGTGCGCACACTTCCCAGGAAAACTAAGAAATAAAAGGAAGGCATTGAATAAGAAGAAAATGTTTTGTCGGAAAAAAATAGTAAAGACAAAAAGGATTGGATCAGAAGAGAGAGAGAGAGGATATATAGGTAAAATCATAAAATTAAAAAAGATCCAATAAGGCTTTTAGACCTTATTAGGAATTTAATAAAAGTATATGTTTAAATTAAAATTTATGTATTTCAGTTGAATTTATTTACGAAATTTTTTACTTTTGTTCATGGTAATTGCATCCTAACAGGAATTTTGGGAACCAAGGTTGCCAAAAGGATAATCTAAAAGAATCATTGGAGTAGCAAGGAATCCAGGTTCGACAAGAAAGATGGATATTCAATAATATCAAGCTAAAAACCATATCCAATCAGATCTTTAGTACATGATTCATTGAATTTTTGCCTGGCCTTGAGATTAAAGAAGAAACAACCTTTGAAAATCCATCAATGGCTTACCGGCCTTTGGTCAAAGGAAATGTCGAAATCAATCAATAAGCCATATATTTTAATTTAATGACCGTAGTCATCACCACCGCCCCCAACTAGCCAGCATCATTTCCCTTTTCTGGTGAAGTTTTGCTTGTTTGGATAGTCCGTGTTGGAAGAGCGATCACAAATTCTAAGGTAAATATATGAGAGGAATTTTATCTCGGTAAGCTCATGAATGGATTTTGGGGAGGCAAACGGCCTCCTCAAACAAGCCCTTTACCAACCTTCACAGCTCAACTTGCACGTATCCTCACCCTTCTGATACAAATGGCCGAAAGAGAGAAGGGTTACGTATCCACGTCTCGCTGGAGAATAATAAGGTTACGCGTAGAACGAATACTGCCTCCTTTTCTTTTCTTGTTGGTTTTTCCCATACGCCTCCTATTCGTATTATTCCAAAAATAAAAGATGCATGGTCTAACTTATAAGTTTTCTAGCCAAAACATTTACTCTTATGATTTGTGTAGCTTCTTGTAATAATTAAGAAGTCATCATGAGCCCCCCTCTTTAATTAATTAATATGTAGGGATGTGATTGAAATATTGAGATGTTTTTTTGAAATAAATAAAAAATCAACATTGACAAAATCTTTCTTCGTCCACATGGTGTCCGTACTTCTTCTAAAATCCTACTATCAAATACTTGGATATTCGACTGATTTGAATGGAGACTTTGCTACTAGAATACCTCTCCTTAGGGTCTTTTTAAATAGAGTATAGGATTTGAACATAATTCAACATTTTGTGGTCGTCCAGCAAATCTATTGCTACATCAAACACTGCTCTTAATTAGAGGGGTAGTTGCACGCAGCAACCCAGAAATTTCCCCCACGGTTCCATTCCATTATTCTTTTGATTGCAAACTCTCTGGCCTCTTGTTTCCTTTCCGATCGACAGCAAACGCGTCCCACCAGAATTTTTGAAGCTCTTACTTTCTTCTATCATCATCATTACAACAGACAAATAATTAATTCGATAAATAATTGATACCTAATTTTAATAATTAATGAAAAAAAACCTTTTAAGCGAGGACAGAAAAAGCTTGTGTAATTAACAAAAGCTTTACACAACACCATGTTGTTTACTGATTTTTATATTAAACAAAGAAAAGCGGAGGGAGCATATAGAAATAGATATAATAATTGCAACGAGCCAACTTTAAATATATAACAATTCCTTTTCAACGTTGCTGAGATCAGGCATCCAAATCCTGCAACCGTTTTTTTTTTTTTGCTGTCTTCATGACATTTTATCTAACTATAAATTAAACTAACGCGCTTTACACTTTCTGAATGGGACCATTGGCACCGACTCTCCAACGTACACTCATGATATATTAGGGTCCAGAACATGTATATTTAACTACTGGATTAGGATTTAGACTCGGTCGATCTTATGCCTCATTGATCTGGTTCAGAAGACGAAGAAAACTAAAAAAGAAATCTATCTGCATTTTGAAAAGGAAAAAAAGAAAGAAAGAAAACCTCCTTGTGACCCAGGGCACAGTCAGGGTTGAATGCATTTTATTTTACTCTCGTTTCGCCTGGGCTTGAGCAAATATAACATATACATCACTAGACAAGTGCCTACAAATCGGTTGCACCAATCAAGGGGAGGAGATTGTAAAAAAGGATGGGGGTTAAAAAAAATTGAGGCACTGTGTGTCATATAGTATTTTTTATCAAAATAGGCTCCGGAACTGTGCGTGCAAGTCAATAGATGATTTCTATATATTCTATCAGTCAAACAAGAGGCTGTTCTGGGCATATTCATCTCGAGAACCCAAAATCAGTACACGTGTACGTTTGGGAATACAGTAGAGAATTACTTTTACGTAACTCGAGGTAAATATGTGGAGGAGAATATCTCGTTTTACAGAAAAACACTGTTGAACGTGTTTATGGGGGAGTAAATAAGCTTTTCCAAACTAGATGTGCAATGCAGAGGGGGAATGAGATGCGTGGGTCCTAAACACGTCAACAGGATCGATCACTTCTTTCTTGTTCCGTCTCACTCCACTCTGTGGATAAAAATGTATTAGAACCACTGAGCATCACGACAGGTGAGGGAAGTTTTGCCAGAGGAGTATATAATTAAAGACACAAATCAAACATCAACGAATGAGTGGGAAGAGATGCGATTTGACCGAAAAGAGATTAAAAAAAGAGAGTATCAACAGAAACATACTTAAACAAGGATATTCTTGTTAGGTACCGGGAGGTTTATTTGTGCAGTGCAGGAGACACGCTTAATTAGTGGGACATGAGGTCTATGACGAAGGAAAAAAGAGAAACAAAAAGACGAGGAAATTACACTAAACATTGCAGACAAATGAAAAGGGTGCAATCTCCAAGTATATGTTGCGGAAAGAGAGGCGATCGAGTTTTTTCCAACAGAGACAGTGGATGGAGTAATTACTCAGAAATTCATTTGAGATGCAAGAACCTTAACTTTTTGTCGTTTTGTTTCTGGTCGTCGTCACAGGCACGCATGGAGGAATTGTGGTCTTGCAGGTACGCCTTAACTTTACTTTGGATTCATGGAACAGCTTACATTTATTATTGGGGCGTAGGTTGATTTGTAATCGTCAACTTATTAACGCGCAAACACAAACACAAACACATGCACAACATACACGCATGGTGACAAAGTGATTACACGAACACGCGACTTCTTATTTGACCACTCCCGACCAACATCTACGTACATACCAAGTTTCTTATTCTCCTCATGGTAGTGTGCATGCAATTTCTGAGTAATTCAACACGAGTTCATTAGGCAACCTTCGAAGGTGGTAGTACCTCATCACTCTCCAAGTCATACATAATTAACACTCTGGAACGCACACGCGCGATTTCCTTGTTTGGAAACATGGTTTAAAACCATGGTTTCGGTTCAAACATGGCCAGATAAAAAAAGAGTAGATAAATACCCAATCAAATTCCAGATATAAGTCTAACAAACATTCTCAAATTCTCCAAAATAACTTTTAACCTTCAAAACCATAGCATAGTTTGGAGTGGAAAACATGGTTTTCCAAAAAAACTATTGTTTTCAGCTTTTTTAATCGAAACACACCCTAATCACCTTGCATTTCATCGAAGTGGAACCGGTTTCGGTGCTAAGCGGGCGCTTAGCGTCCCCCCTCTCCCCCTTTTATATATATATATATTATTATATATTATTAGTAATTAATATAATTATAATAATTAATATATTTAAAATATATTTATATATTTAATATTTTTAATTTATTCTATTTTATTTATTTTTATTTATGAATTATTGAATTTTTAAATATTTTTATAATAATTAAAAAAAGTACCAATCGATGTCTTCATCTCCACCGTCCATTTCATGACGTTATCTCAGCCTTTACTTCCTTTTCATTCCTGCAAACCTTTCACTTTTGCTTTTATGCATGTCGTCATCTCAACCCTTACTTCATTTTCATTCCAGGCATTCCTGCAAACCTTTCCCTTTTAAAAATTCAATAATTCATAGATAAAAATAAATAAAATAGAATAAATTAAAAATATTAATTATATAAATATATTATATAAATATATTAATTATTATAAATATATTAATTATTAATAATATATAATATATATATATAAAAGGGGGAGAGGGAGGGGACGCTAAGCGCCCGCTTAGCACTGAAACTGGTTCCCATCGAAGTGCCCAAAGCGCTGGATTCTAAAAATTTGTGAATATAAATCTGTAGCCCATTAGTGTTTGGTAAAATTCTCTATACACTTACATATAATATACATATATTTGTAATTCAAGATGTTTATATGCTTATTGGCCGATAAACATGCAGATCCTAGATTCATTTCTCATGACTGTACGCCCAAAGGGTGGGGTTCCTAATACTATCTCATATACTTTATATAAGAGCCATTTAACTTTTATCGGAAAGATTAAAGAGTTTAAATACATTACTTAAGAGTATTTATTTATGTGGATAATTAGATTATACATCAGTTTATAAGTTAGGCAAACTTAAATTAGTTTGCGAAAAATAATAAATATAAATATTTTTAAATAAAATATTTAGTTTCATTAATCTTCTAAGCAATTTTAATTAACTCTTATTTTAAATAATGGAAGTAGTATTTAGTTTTAGCTGTTATGTCTTTAAACCAGTATCAAGCATGAGAACCAAATATATGTGTGCATTCTTACACAAATGCACTCTTTCATCACCGAGAATAATATATATACTACATCCGATCATTAATAAAGAGTTATTTGACTTTTCTTGGGAAGATTTAGGAAGCTAAATCACTACCTAAAGATATTTATATTTATTGTTTCTTTTTAAATTATTATTTTTGATTTAAAAATGATAATCTAATTATATAAATAAATAAATATTTTTAAATAATATATTTAATTTTTTTATTTGGTTTTTGTATTAAAGATAGGAGGAAGTACTACCTTTTTGAATGATCAATCAATTACAAATCTAACATATATGATAACACAACAATTGATCCGTTTGGGAAAGTGGTAGAGAAGTACTTTTACGCAAGTCGAGGTAAATATGTGGAGGAGATTGTCTCGTTTTGAGGAAAAACACTGTTGAACGTACTTTTAGGTGATATATAAATGTCACCAAACAAGCACAATGTATACTACATATGATGAATAACTGAATGCCTGCTATAAAAATATATTATATAAATATATGAAAAAGAACAAAAATAATATCAATTAAAAAATAAAGGGAGAATTTGGGAAAAATCCCCAACTGAAAAATTAATTGGAGAATGTGAAATGCATAATATGAAATGTTAGTTGCATTTGCATAATGTGGAAACTTAGTTACATATCATGGAAAATAATTTGCATTTGCATTTTGAGAAATTTTATATAACTAAATTTCCATGCAACTGATCTTGCACATTATGCAACTAATCTTTTACGATATGCAATTAAGTTTTCACAATACAAATGCAACTAACCTTTTACTTGATGCATGTCTTATATTTTTCAATTAATTCGTTAAATGGGATTTCCCCAATTCTCCTAAAAATAAATGTGTCCGTTTGGAAACGCGGTAGAGAAGTGCTTTTACGCAAATCGAGATAAATATATGTGAAGAAAATTATCTTGTTTTACAGAAAAACACTGTTGAACGTGCGTTTGGCTTTTTCAAAGCTCTCACAAACATGCCCGACGTCTCTCAAAAATTCCAAACTCCGCAATCTACATATTACACTAAGCTGCGGGGGGAGAGGGATTTACTGAACGACAGACAAAGCCTTTATGTTAAGTTAGAAACTGAGATAGATCGCCATTAAACGTCTTTACAAAACTTGATCTCAGATTCGCGAGATCACTAGCTGAAAATTAAAAAAGACGCATGAGGAATGAATCGGCGAAATTTCTAACGACGTGATAATTACTTATTGGAGGAGATATATATGAGCTGACGATATTACTCCAGTCATATGATTTTGGTGGGTTCACAGAGTTTAGTCATGCTTGGCAAGAAACCAGTCAACTTGCTCCCAATCCAACAAGGGCTCGTCATCCAAATCCATTTGACCCGCCGCTTCCCCACTCTGTGAAGCTTGCCCACCATGTTCTCCTGATGATGAAGTATCCGATGAGCTGGCTATACCCATCGCTCCCCTTGATGATAATCCTGATGCTGCTGGGTTTTGGATTTGTTTATGATGAGACGTTGATGAGCTTGAAGCCCCATGGCCATAAGCACCACCCATGTCCCTCCTTGGAGGTGGCCTCCTATCAAACGCTCTCAGGCACTTTGATTTCTTGTACACCCTGCATAAGCTGTATTCCTGCCTTAACTGCAAATCAAAGCACCGTCTCTGTATTAGGTAATGCTGGATATTGCACCTAGCTAGCTTCCTAATATTCATGTTAAGAAAAAACTGCAGTGGCTGTTGAACACGCCATATCTAGGGCTTCGATCAAACGCATGTACAGACGATGTAGTTTCTAAGAGAAAAGCTACAATCGATATATCACAACTGGATTTGGACTAGCACGGATCGGTTAAAATGGTTGCGAAAAGTTGATCATTGAAATATTTTTAGACATGAAAGAAATTGGATCTAATTCAGCTTCTGCTGGGAAAGTCGAAGAAGAGACGTACGTATTACATACGTACGCCATATGAATGGATCAGATTTGCATAAGAAAGTCGAGCTGATTGATTGGTATACATACCAGAGGATGTGGGTCAATTGAAGAGCCCGGTTCGCCGCCAATGGCCTTGTACTCGTTCATCTTCCAGTCGGTTTTACGGCCGTTGGGGGCTCTTCCGCTGTAGAAGACCATGGTTCTTTTCATGCCGATGATGCGATTCTCAGAGGAATAGACATGGTTAGGAGACCCAGTCGCTTTCCAGTACCCTGTTGTTGTGAGTCGTCTTGGTCTTCCTCCGCGAGCTTCGCTTTCTTGTCTCGGGATGAAAAAGAACCACTGCTCCGTGTCTTTCAGACTCACCTCTCCCGACACATCTGAAACGCCGCCCAACATCCCATAATTAATTTATGAGCAACAGATTATTATCAGCTATGTAAGAGCTCTATACATACATATGATGGGGATCTGAAAATGTTGTTTTCGGATTTTTGTGCACAGGAAAAGACATACATCGTCTTCTTTGTTGAGTGAATTCATCTCATAGTGGGCAAATGATCCAGTCTCATGCTCGTTTTATGGTGATACACACACACACACATCACACACAATTAATATATTTGAAGCCAACTACTTATTAATGACATATCAAAATTAAAATGGTGTAATATGTCCACATGCAAAGTTATAATTTTATGCGAAACTAGGACAATCAAGTCAATTCCAACCATTTTTGGTTCGAGAAAACGAAGAGTGGTAAAGGAGAAATGGAAGGGGGTAGAAGAATTTTACCCGGGAGATCCCAGGGATTATACTCATAAATATCAAGCACAGGTATAACCCGGTTGATGTCCTCCCTCTGGTCTCCTTCAAGCTTTCTGCGCAAATAGAAGGTAATGAGTTCCTCTTCAGTTGGGTAAAACCGATATCCTGGTGCCATATTTTCCATTTCACTCCCTCAACCTCTGATCTGATCTCTGCTATACACAGACTAATTGCGAATTCGCAGTAAATTAAGCTTCTTCACTTGCCTTATATATATAATCAAATAAGCAAGCAGCTTAATTGATTTCTGCGTTGGAAGGTGGTGGTCTTAGCTCGAGTGCAGTTATTCTCATCATGCACACGGAAATATATAGCATTATATATATAGGAGAGGCTCTTGGTCTGCACAGTCTACAAACTAAGTTGTTTCGGGGAACGGCTGAGGAAGATAGGCGAGGCTGCAAAAAGCGTAACCGCATACGAGTGAAATTAGAAAAGTTGAGCCTTTCAGGGTAGGACACTTCCGCCTTGCTTGGAAATTTCCACTCCACGCGCTTATTTCACTTTTGTTCTTATTAGAGAAATTCACAATTAAATTCAGGAGAATTAATGAATGAAAGATTCTAAAGATTTAAAGAATTACCATAAGGTTTCAGGATTAACCGTTTAGGTTGTTAATGAAGACTGGTAAAGTCGTTAATGACAACATCAACAGTTACTTATGGGACTTTAGATAATTTTTTTAATCTTTAAAACCTTTCATTCATTAATTTTCCTGTTTGAAATTTAATTGTAAATTTCCCCTCTTATTATTCCCGTTCCGTACACCCCCTTTTGAATATTCAATTTCAGTCTCTCCTGCTTACCTCAGTTTATAATAAGTTTTTCCTATTTCTCACCGCTTCTTCTTTTTTCATCTTCCTAATTTTTTTGATAATTATCTTTTTTGATACATTTTTATATGACCATCTTACATCTAACCCTATTAAGTCAAGTTTAATTCAGAATATTCTTCTAAATATAGTTTAATTTTCGTACTTTCAATCCAAATATCTTGCGCTTAAGTGGCCATAATTGTTTTGTTATGATTTTTTTTTGACAAAGTTTTGTTATGATTAATACTCGTTATTACAACGCCACAATTTTCTATTAAATGTTTCAATAGAAAAAAAATTGACTTTGGCTACGATAGACCTATGCACATCAGAGTCTGTATTCCAGCCTTTCTCTCTCCCTGGAAAAAAAGCAACATATTTATTTCAAATATATATATATATATAAAACATGGATGACCGATCAGTAAACATTGTCCAGAAGCATAAAATTTCGGGAGATTTATTGTAAAGTTCCGTAGAAAAAAGTTATTTATGAAAAGGTTTCAAGAGGTTGTCAATGACAAGTCGAGGAACACCATTGACAAGTAGAGCAGCTGTCATTGACAACCCCTCATGTTATCAATGGGACCTTTCATTAAATATTTTTCTCCATGGGACCATTCCTTAAATATTTTACTTATTTAGAACCTAAGGCTAAATCTCCTCAGATTTTCTTGCCACAGATTGCAAGAATTGGCAACGGAGGGTCGGACACCTTCAAATTAAATCCTTGTGGATGGGTATTGGACCAGCTCCCGCTGTCCTTAATAGTTATTTAAAAGTATTTATATATTTATATAATTAGATTATATAAGTTTACAAGTTAAAAAAATTAATTTGGAGAAAGATAATAAATGTAAATATTTTAAAGTATTGTATTTAATTTTTTATAATCTCACAAAGAAGTCAGGTACGTTAACAGTTAGAAGATGTAGTGTTATTTAATTAATACTACATCCGTTCTTTAATATAAAAATCATTTGACTTTTTGATATGATAAAAAGATTAAATAGATAACTTAATTATAACATACATTATGAAATAGTTATATGCATCGTTAGATTCTATATTAATTTATAAGGTAAGAAAATTAATTTTAAATATAGTTACAGATGGATTTGTTGGTTCGTTTTCTTAATATCCAAATAAAAAAATTAAGTGATTTTTATATTAAAGAAGAAAATTATAATTAATTGAGTCGCTCATTGGTGTTTGTTTTAAACCAGTCGAATGAGGTGATGAGGATGAAAGCGGCAGTCTACAATGGGAATTATGTGAATCTTTGGAGGAACGTTATAGCAATGGGAATTTTATGGTCATGCCAGGTTGACGGACTTGTTTGACTTTTCAACGTTTCGGCCCAAAGAAAATGATGCAACTGCTTTCAAATTTATGTGAACGGGGGACGAAGAATTAGGAACATCACAAGTCATTACTCATTAGTTACGAGGTCAAAGCTATATTTACAGTCAGTGTGAAAGGGTGTGCTGTGTGCATTTTGGGATGGTCTCGTTCACGATTCAGAGTCACAGCTGAGTCCTCTTGCACTTGATAATATATATTCCATGTTTTACTCAAATTGCGCAATTAATGCACAAAATTTAAATCATCATCCAAGCTGTTTCCTGTTACTTTGGAGGTAATTAAGATGAATTCTATATATATATATATATATGAGAAACTTGATATACCGTCTCTCATCTCTAGTATTCAAGAGATATTCGAGGCTTTTGATTTGATTTTAAACATGATATTGTGCTTGTTTGGAAATACTTAACTCCCACCTAAAAGTACGTTCAACAATGTTTTTCCGCAAAACGGGATAATCTCTTTCACATATGTATATCGGTTTGGGTAAAAGTACTTCTCTACCGCGTTACCAAACGAGTTCATTGTAATATTTTTTGCTTCTTATATTTATAATTTCTTAAACTAATTTATCTAACTTTTAAAATAATATATAGAATCTAATGTTAGATATATGTATTTTAGAAGGTTATATAAGATATGTTATAATTAATTAATTTATCTCATCACTTTGACATTCTATTAATCAACTTTAATTAGTTAAGCGATTTTTATATTAATTTTATATGAAGTGACAATAAGGGGCACATGTACGCATCTAATTAACGCCAATAAAGTCCCAAACAGGAAGCCGTTTACTGTAAAACATATGTGATCCTCAACGTTGAATTTGTCAAAACAATTCCTTAAAATTGACCGCTCATATTTTGAATCCACCGTGAATCACCCCCCCCCAAATATATACATGGGACCGTAAAAATAAAGGCATTTGAAAGCTCCATGGGAAACTTGAACTTGTTCTGATTTGAAATCTTCTCTCTATTTTTTGTTTAAGCAAGAATATTCTTTTAATGGATTTTAGTTCTATTCGAGATACTATCATATACTAAATGCAAATATCTTTTAACAAAAATCTAAATCCTAATTCATCATGCTCCGAGGAAATGAGCCCTTCCACTAGACCCAGCCACTAGAGCCGAGAAAATGGATCGAACCCATTTTAGTCAAGGGCCAGACATATGATTTAGTATAACAGAAGGAGATGAGCTTAAAAGGGTCGATCATGTGGGGTAATGGATTTAAAAGAGCTGACTTGTTTAGACTCACTAAATTATTTTTTAGTTTTATTTTAAGTACTTTTTGTTCTTCCTATATTTGTTTGCAAGTTTTAAAAACAAACCATTTTAAATCAAAAATTATTTTTAAATTTAATTTCCTATCAATCATATACTCCATAAAAATATAAAAATGTGAAAAGAAAAAATATTGTTGAAACAAAAATTTTTCTAATCGCTTATATAATGCATTATATTATAACAACTCCATGGTTTTCTCCAAGTTTTAAAAAAAAGCATTTCAATCCAAACACTTATTTCCAGATATTGTGTGTGTCATAAAATGACATGCACATATATATTTTCACTCCCTGAATCCTTATTCTTTCCAATTTCAATATCAAACTTGTGTTGTTTTCCATATACAAACTACTTTTAAAAAACCAAATTAAAAATTTATTGTTTTAACTTGATTTATTTAAAAAAAATGAAAATATGGTAAATAAGCCGGTGACTAACAAGCTCAGATGCCAAGCTGCAACATTGGGAATAAATAAAAAACTAAAAGGAAAAAAGAAAAATTAAACTGGTCAAAAGTCTAATAATCGGGCCATATAAACCAGGGTTTTGACAACCGGGCTGACCGAATTCCTAGCCACCACCACCGTTGGTTTCTTCTATATCCTTTTAGTTTCATACTTGATTAATCGCAGAAGATATGTGTAAACAAAAAGAAAAAGGGGATGTGTAGAAGAAGACTTCGACGACAAACAATAACATTAGTCCCCATCCATCGGTAGGTCCTTATCCATGCCAACCAAGCAGCACGTTTTCTTGATAAAAAGTTAAAAGAGCCTGCGACTAGCCCAGGCCAATCAGTTCATCCCAAACATTAGAAATCAATGCAGCTTCTGAGAGAAGACCCTTACCAAGTACTTCCGAGAAAATTAAGCTTCTTACCATTTGGAAACGCAATAGATAAATGTTTTTACATAAGTTGGAGTAAATATGTAATGAGATTATCTCGTTTTAAGGAAAAATATCGTTGAATAGGTTTTTGGAGCTCCCATAAGTGTTGCCAAATAGGACCTACAATATAAACAAGTAAATTAATTCCATAATCTCTCTCGTGTCAGTCCAAATCATAAAAATTAATTCCACCAAGTAATAAATGTTTTGAATGATATTATTGTCATTGAGAAGACAACGAAAGATCCCTCTTCTCTTGTGGCCATCATCTTTGTTACGTTCTTTGCTGCAACTTGCAAGAGGGAAGTCTGATGTTTACAAAAAATGACAGAACAATTAAATTATTCTGGGATATTTTTGTCTTTTCCTATTTTAAAACTCTCATT